>CM022879.1:32155551-32166972 GCA_012654025.1 Pachypsylla venusta | reverse complement strand
CCTCTTACTATCCTACTAAAAAAACATATCATTTTGACGGGGCCCCCAACTCTTCAAAGTATGTAGTAAAATCTAATTTAGGAATGTACAAGTAGGTACCTACCACCTAGGAACTTAATAAAGAAACGAGTATTGCAACATAAGCAAATTGGTTTTTTTAGCATGAGCTGTAACCATGTTTTATCGATATTGGTATACTCAAAATTTAATTTCACTTTTTTCTACCAGCTGTAGGCACTAGACCAAAAGGCCAAAATATGATAAATTTTTTAACTGGCTCTAAAAAGTAGACTACTCAGACGGCGTCTGCGGGGGTGGAGGGGACCCCGCTCTGTGAAAGTGCTACGTGCCCCGCGGAAGGTTAATCCAGCCCTGTGTAGTGACCAGAATAAGATTTAGTCATACCAGACTGACTTAGAGATATCTTCTTAAATATCTTCACCACCTGAAATGTCTGACCGCTGACTTTGCTTTATATTTTGTGCTTTATGTTTTTATAATAGGTTGGTGGTGTAGTGGTAAGACGCTCTCGCTGGTAAACAGTAGAATTATTATCCTCATGAATTTGAGATATTTACCACATAATAATAGCACCCAAAAAACTACCGGTGTCAAGGGAATTTTCAGTCCTATTCGGGCAGTATAAATAAGGACTATTATCTCAGAGTCATTTGGTATGCAGTATGCAGTCTAAGTAGTTTCGGTGCGAAGAACCGGCCATTGTGATGACGACCTAGCCACCTAGCCCAGTCATTGCAATCTTTATAATTTGATGACTTCACAAGAAATAATACTCGTACAGTTGTTTTCCATTTCTGACCTGACATTTACCATTAACGTTTATTTGCTGTATTAAAAGTTCGTGTATTTTGGCGGGTGGCGTCCGGACAAAAAAAAAATCACCGAAACTAGGGACGACAAAAAAATGACTTCACAGGCGATTGGTTCCCTCCCCCCCTGTTCCTTTAGTCTATGGAATCACTTATTTCAAATGGGTTACTCCAAATGCCACGACTTAAATCTGGCATTGAATCATATCTTAAGTGGAATTAAGGAAAATGAAAGGGCAGATAAACTCGCAACACTCGCCCACAACACACCAGTAGTTTGCGATACTCGAATCACCCCACAAGACCTTAAAAAACAAACAGAGTAACAGAGTATAAAACTCTCCAAATTATGATCGGTCTTTCACATATGGACTCAACCATATCTTCCTTTTTCTTTTTGAGAGCGAAGAAGCAAAAAATTCAAAATCAGAGTCAGAATCTTAATTTGATTCTAATTCAAGAAATAGAAGAACTAACATTTTGCTTAACAAGTAGAGATTATGTCTGGTCCGGTCAGGTTGCGGTGTGTTACCAGACTCCGGTGGGGTCAGGCTACGATGTGGTCCGGTCCGGTTGGGTCAGGTCGCAGTGTGTGCTTACCTTATATCTTGGGTTTCAGTATCATGGTACTGAGTATAGGGTATCATTATGTCTGGTCCGGTCAGGTTGCGGTGTGTTACCAGACTCCGGTGAGGTCAGGCTACGATGTGGTCCAGTTCGGTCGGGTCAGGTCGCAGTGTGTGCTTACCTTATATCTTGGGTTTTAGTATCATGGTACTGAGTATAGGGTATCATTTGGTCTGGCCCGGTCAGGTTGCGATGTGTTACCAGACTCCGGTGGGGTCAGGCTACGATGTGGTCCGGTCCGGTTGGGTCAGGTCGCAGTGTGTGCTTACCTTATATCTTGGGTTTTAGTATCATGGTACTGAGTATAGGGTATCATTATGTCTGGCCCGATCAGGTAGCGGTGTGTTACCAGACTCCGGTGGGGTCAGGCTATGATGTGGTTCGGTCCGGATGGGTCAGGTCGCAGTGTGTGCTTCTTATATCCTACCATCTACAGGTAAGAATATTTTTTATTCCCGTTCCATGCAACAAAATTAAACCCGTATTTTATAATTTTAGGTTCACTCGTGATTTCGACGTACGCTCCATGTCCAGATATTCGTAAAGTTGTGACTCCAGATATCAAATCATGTAGTAGAGGTGTCTCTAGTTCTTTATTATGGATCGATCTGTCGAGTGGTAACCGAAGAATTGGAGGTTCTGCTTTATGTCAAGTATTTTCAGAAGTTTTTGGAGAATCCCCTGATGTCGATGACCCTCTTCAACTGGCACGAGCTTTCAATGTCATGCAACAACTTATTGAAGGTTAGAGCAGGTTTTTTTTTTTTTTTTTTTAAAAAAAAGGACTTTGTTGTTGCATATACCCAGAAGGTGGTGAGGCGATTTTTGGTCTTTCTGATTATCGTATGGCAAGTTTTAATGGCCGTGGCATATACTCAGAAGTGGTGAAGGGATTTTTGGGTCTTTCTGATTATCGTATGGCAAGCTTTAATGGCCGTGGTATATACCCAGAAGGTGGTGAAGCGATTTTTGGCCTTTCTGATTATACAAGTTTTATTGACCGTATCCAGGACAGGGTTTTAAGAGTTCAACCCCCCCCCCCTCCCAAAATTATTGAAAAGGTTTAATTTTTCCTATAATCCCTATATCTATATGGTTAAACCCCCCTTTACATGACCCCACCCCGAAATAAAATCCTGGATACGGGCCTGCTGAAACTATTTTACCTCTTAGATAATTACTAATTACCTGTACAGGGTGTCCCATTTTAAGTGACCAACTTAATTTATTCCGAAACTGTTGGAGTCACAAAAAATATTATTCTGACAGAATGTTCATAAAAAGGAGGGAGACGTATTATGATGACCCTGGCTGACTTGTCAAAGTTGTCCTTCATGGTCAGGTGGAGGTTAACTACATTTTCTTAAATGAGATGACCTGAATTTTATTACATTTTCGGATTCCCCATTTAATTCTACGTACATTTGACTATTCACTTCATGTATTTGTTGAACTTTTTTTACGCCAAATTTTGGGAATTTTTTTTGGTCTGACATACCCATGTGGCATATTGAATGAAAGCTCTCGCCATTTCCTATACGATGGTTTCCTTTTTTCACTTGTTTGTTTATTTTATAAAAAAAAATCACTCTTGCAATGCATTTCTGCACGAGCTCATACCAATTTCTAGGGACCCATGTCAATTACTAGGCTTCAAGAATATAATTATGTATGATGACAATTAGAACAACATATTTAGAACTGCAGTCTCATACATGTCAATTACTAGCCTTCAAGAATATAATTATGTATGATGACAATTAGAACAACATATTTAGAACTGCAGTCTCATACATGTCAATGACTAGCCTTCAAGAATATATGTATGATGACAATTAGAACAACATATTTAGAACTGCAGTCTCATACATCTGACTACAAAGATGCCAATAATGAATGAATCAGTTAACTATGAACTAATGATTTCTAATTATTTTCAGATAACAAAATCATCTCCGGTCATGATATCAGTGATGGTGGACTTTTGATTTGTCTTTTAGAAATGGCATTTGCTGGATTAGCAGGAATTGATATTAAAATTTTTGATGAATCTAATGTGCGTTTGAATTCGGATCAAATATTAGAAATATTATTTGCTGAAGAGTTAGGATGGGTGGTTGAAGTTTCTAAAGACAACGAACAGTTGGTTTTGAATAAGTTTAACAACGAAAATGTGAAATGTTGTAAGATTGGAACATGTAGTTCGTTTGGAATCAATTCTAAGGTAAATTTAGATTTTTTTAGATATTTTTTTTTTTTTTTTTTTTGGCTTAACGTCTCTTTAACATCTCTCGGTCATTCAAGAGGTGTTATTACCCTCCATTTGCTGGTAACTTACAAACTGGCTACCCACATTGACCTCACTCAGCCGGCACTGTGCCGACAATTGCCAGAATCACGAGGGCGCAAATCGTACCTGGTCACTCACCAAGGCCCCCAAGATGGTTGGTTCTTCGTACCGGGGCTACCTGTGCCGAACTCACTGTGTTTTTCCTCCGTTGGACACAGCCTCCAGATACTTCCTCAAAGAGTTGGTATATAAATCCTTGCTAAACCCTGAAGTATCTGATCGTTGTCGTCTATATATGCTGACTGCCAGTAACTATCCATCATTCAACTATCCATCAAACCCAACTAATCTAGAGCCGTCAGCATTATGGACAGATCCTGTTGGAGAGGCCGCCTTTTTTGGCCTGGAGACACAGTGAGAGTCGTTGAGAACGTTAACAACAACAACCAAGTAAAATCTCGCCAGACGTTGCCTAACTTCAAGGATCTACCGGGAACTGGTGTATAATATAGAAAAAGAAGATTAGGCGTCACGTTGCCTGAATAGTCTGGTGATAACGTTACGGGGAAATACTCCATGTACAAAGTACATGAAGGTTTTAAAGTAAGTGGTAGAGTTTATGTCAGCCAACGTCTATGACACTTTGAATACACCAGTTCTCGTTGGATCACTGAAGTTAAGCAACGTCCAGCGAGGTTGTAGTATGTGGGTGTCCACGTAGATTTTCGCCCTCGTGATGCTGGCTATTTTTCCGGCCCAACCCAGGCTGAGTGAGGTCAATCTTGGTTGCAAGTTTTCAGCGAATGAAGGGTAAAACCCCCGTCTCTAATGACCAATAGATGTTAAAGAGACGTTAAGCCAAAAAAAAAAAAGTATATCTATGCAATGTTTGTTTTAAAGCTGACTTCATCATTTCAATCCAACCACTACTGGCCGAAACATCTGCCATTTATTTTTGTGAAATCTAAGGGTTATGATTCCGCCTTAAGTTGTTGCTATGGATATATCTTCTAAAATCAACATGCTTAGAAAAATGGCAGAAACCGGTTTATGTGAGGTACACAAAGGGGTCTTTGGCAAGAACTGTGATTTTATGCGTCCCAGGTCGTCCTCATGCGTATAACCGACTATCATGAGGGTTTCTTTCATTTTTGCTAATAAATTTCGTTAAAAACCTTAAACGATGTTCGATGGTAGCTGGATTTATTTATTCAATAGTGGCATCATCGTGTCCGATGATAGCCAGATGTATGAGACTACAACTCAATATTGGTTGTAGTCTACTGTCAAAGATTTTAAGTGTCATAATACATCTGTTCTTGGAGACTGATAATTGACATGGGCCCTCAGAATCATGACAATCACTGTAATATAATATTAGGTCAGCAACACAAGAGATACAAACATAATGATATTACAGAGTTGCTTTCTGTGTTACTTTACACCATCAGCTCAGGTGGACTCGGCCCGTGAGGATGTCACTCTGAAATAACTTCTTGCAATCTCAAGTATGATTTACTTTTTCTCATGGAATTTAGAGTCATACATGGATTGGAAGAAATTACGCCTTCGATAAGGCGTGAACTACGGGTTAATAGGGGATGGTCGATGTATTTGATGGTAGCCAAATGTATGTGGCTAAAGCTCTAAGTTGTTTTCTGTTGCTAAACTGTCATCATACATCTTTACATACGAAATATTACAAAAATAATGAGGTAGAACTAGCTCCGATGATGTTCTCAGGAGAGGACGAAACTAGTTAGCTCTTTAACATCTTATATATATTTTTTTAGTCAAGTGAAGATATAGTAATTTTCAACCTTCATTAATACTATATCTTCACTTGACTGTAAAAATAACAAAGATGTTGTATAAAGCTGACTAGTTTCGTGCTCTCCTGAGCACATTATCAGAGCTTGGTTGAACGAAGACTGACTGAAGATTAGGAGTTTACATGAAAAGAGTTGTACAAAATTAGATTTATTTTTGTGTGTGTTACTATGATTTCCCCGACAATCGGAAACATACGAGATCATCCGATCTTCAGAGAACACTTTTTGAAGTTATAGTTATAAAAAATGATGAGAGTGAAATTTTATTTTTCTGTGACGCGGGTTTTCACCCACGACTCTGCCACGACACTTTTTTTTCACCCACAAAACTATATGCATTCCGAAACTACTACTACTTATCCGATTGTCCCATTGTAATGCATTTGGCACAGTTGATGGGTGCATTCCTGGGAAGATTTTTGTCTAGGCCCCATCCCTCTAATGTTAAGCTACACCAATGGATGGGTGACAGCAAAAAAGTTCACGTTTTTCGACCTAAATGACATTTTTTTTTTATATTATTTAAATAAAAAAAATAAGATAAATTAATATACTAAACTATATAGACTATCTGATGAGTTCAAATTTTTCGTTGGTTTCAAGTTGGTTATTAAATATTGTTTTTCGTAATTTGCAGAGTTTCGTAAAGTGCTATATAGATTTTCCGCTCTGGAGTGAAGTACAAAAATAAAAATAG
Source organism: Pachypsylla venusta (assembly GCA_012654025.1). NCBI lineage: Eukaryota > Metazoa > Arthropoda > Insecta > Hemiptera > Aphalaridae > Pachypsylla > Pachypsylla venusta. The sequence continues at coordinate 32,160,696 of CM022879.1, read as the reverse complement.
GGACTGAAAGTATTAACTTGTTGGGCGGAGCGAAGCGCAGCCTTATACTCCCTACAAACTGCAAACATGAAACGGATGGCTCCGCCCGTTTTTGTCCACGGACACACCTAGTAAATTTATAATTAAATGGGATTGATAATCCCTCAAACACTTTATTTGTCCACAGGTCTCCGTATCTATCAATGATATTCTTGTACTCGATGAAAACTTAGGAACATTACTATTAATCTGGGAGAGAACTAGTTATGAACTGGAAAAACTTCAGATGAATGTCAAATGTGCTGACAGTGAATATAATCTGCTTGTACATAGAACGGGACCCAAATATAATTACAAACCGGTTCCTGTTAACTTTATAGGTGCTAATATCTGTGATAAAGGTAGGCACCAAATATAATTACAAACCAGTTCCTGTTAACTTCATAGGTGCTAATATCTGTGATAAAGTTAGGCATATAATCTACTTGTACATAGAACGGGACCCAAATATAATTACAAACCAGTTCCTGTTAACTTTATAGGTGCTAATATCTGTGATAAAGGTAGGCGTATAATCTACTTGTACATAGAATGGGTCCCCAAATATAATTACAAACCAGTTCCTGTTAACTTTATAGGTGCTAATATCTGTGATAAAGGTAGGCATATAATCTACTTGTACATAGAATGGGTCCCCAATATAATTACAAACCGGTTCCTGTTAACATTATAGGTGCTAATATCTGTGATAAAGGTAGGCATATAATGTACTTGTACATAGAACGGTACCCAAATATAATTATAAACCAGTTCTTGTAAACTTTATAGGTGCTAATATCTGTGATAAAGGTAGGCATATAATATACTTGTACATAGAACGGGACCCAAATATAATTACAAACCAGTTCCTGTTAACTTTATAGGTACTAATATCTGTGATAAAGGTAGGCATATAATCTACTTGTACATAGATCGGGACCCAAATATAATTACAAACCGGTTCCTGTTAACATTATAGGTGCTAATATCTGTGATAAAGGTAGGCATATAATTTCGATGAAATTTCCAACGGGACCCAAATATAATTACAAACAAGTTCCTGTTAACTTTATAGGTGCTAATATCTGTGATAAAGTTAGGCATATAATCTACTTGTACATAGAACAGGACCCAAATATAATTACAAACCGGTTCCTGTTAACATTATAGGTGCTAATATCTGTGATAAAGGTAGGCATATAATTTCGATGAAATTTCCAGAAATTGTCAAGGTAGGTACCCCCCCATGAGCACTCATATCAATGCATTTGCCTCATCGTTTTCCCTGCGCTTAGACACTCGTGATTTTCTTCACACACCTACAAAAATCTTGCTAAAATACTTTGATTTGATTTAAATTTGAATTCTTGAAAAGGCTCCGTCAATAAAAACACGTTTGCCCATGTGCAGGCGAAAACGATAAGACAAATTCGATGAAATTGATAAGGGACTCTTTGGAGACCCCAAAACTCTCTTGAAAATTCTAATAATATCGATTGAACGGTATAAAAGTTATGGTTAGGAAGTTACACTGGCCCTTTTTAATGGTAACTTACTCTAGATACTATGGCTCTAATATTCATGTTGGGAGGGCCCCACCCCTAAATAACATGTCTAAATCCGCCTATAATAGTATAGTTATAAAGTTAACAACTTTATAAATTTCTTTTTATAATGAAGGTTGAAAATTACTATATCTTCACNGCCGTTCTAAGGGAAGAGGGCATCAATGGTGATCGAGAAATGTCAGCTATGGCCCAAAAATGTGGCTTTCAAGTGTGGGATGTTACAGTGCAAGATTTGATTGAAAATAAAATTACTCTAGATCGATTCAAGGGATTAATATTTCCCGGTGGTTTCAGTTATGCTGGTAAGTTTTAAAATATTTTATTTTATCTTTATAGACATTCCAGATGATGCGGTGCAATGTGCAATGCACTCGAAACCTGTGCATGGAACCAGCAGTGTGCACGCTTCCTCTCTGTAGCAATAGTTACTCATTGTGATTTGATATGCTAGTAGGAAACTAGCTTATTTTGAGGTAGCGGCACCTGTTGTCTACTTATCCGCTTATGTGCACGCTTCCTATCGACATTTCGCCGGGCACTCGCGATTCCTCGCACAAAGTCAACTCGTAAATATTCCCGGTCCTTTCGTTTTGACGAAAATATCCATTTGTTTGGTTGAATTGAGATACTATGTCAAGTAAAACCATATTAAGGCATATGAAATACTATATCTTCACTTGACTGTAAAAATTAAAAAGGTGTTAGTCATGGGCGGATCGCGGATAAGTAGTCTTCGACCAACGTAGCTCCGATGATGTGCTCAGGAGAGCACGAAACTAGTCAGCTTTAACACCTTTTTAATTTTTATAGTCAAGTGAAGATATAGTATTTCATCAGCCTTAATATCCACTTGTATTTTGACTGAAACTATCTCAGCTTGGTTGCCAGAAATCCCAGACTATCTGTCTGGAATCGATCGAACAATAGAAGACATACAGGAATAAAGGCTGGGCAGCAACTCTCTTATTAAATGAAGGAATCAAAACTCAGTTAAATAAATTTATTTTAAGACAGGACACTTTCAGTTTCGGTGTATGCAACGGTTGTCAGCTTATGAATTTACTCGGCTGGTTTAGTGTGTGTTCACAAGGTAAGGAAATTATGCCTGTTTTGACTAATCGCTATGGTTCTTGTTAATCGCTTGACAATCGCTGAGAACAACTCCAAAAATTGAGTGGAGATTTTGGTTTATTATTTTCAGTAATGAACTTTTAGAATAGTCACGAAAAAAAAAAAAAAAAAAAAAANCTCAAAATTTCCAAAAAAAAATTTGATAGTACGTAGAATCCAAAAATCGAATAAAAAAAAATCCGTTTGTCCGCCTTACGCGGTGATGGGTACTTTTGCCACTTAGCGTTGATCGATTTGGATGTAATTTGCTATATCTCATCCAAATAGGTCCCATCTGGGCTCTAATTGTGACCCGAAACTTTTGGTTGCAATCGAATACACCTTTGGCCATTTTTGCCGCTTTTTAGCGGTTTTCAGTATTGCTGTCTAAAAGGAGAATGGTAAGAGCTAGAGATTTGAAATTTTGTTTGTATGTCTTATTTGGGGTCTCAGTTAGCTCCGCAACTTTTGGGTTCAATCAAATAATATACCGCTGGAGGTTTTCATTAATCCTGTCTAAAAAGAGAATGGTGAGAGCCAGAGACTTCAAATTTAGGGTCTAATTATGCTCCAGATTTGGAATCGTCACGAGATCCCCCCTCAATTTATTTTTTGCCAGAAAAATAATAAACCCATGAGTCACATTGGCAGAGTTTTTGTATTGACTTAACGATGCGTGAAATCAAGTGCTATTCCTAGAAGTCGTCCGAGATCTTACAATTTGTTTATTTTTCAGAGAAGAATAACCTAGTAACGGATGTAATGTTAGCTCAGAACAAATCAGAAAGATTTGAGTGTAGATATTCGACTGTGAAAATATTTCAATCACCAGCAATCATGTTAAGAAATATGGAAAATTCTGTCCTAGGAGTGTGGGTAGCACACGGTGAAGGTAAGAAAAAGGATTCTAGTTATATGTTGATGATCGAAACTAATCAATACATTAACCAGAGAACTATCACAAGAAACCAAATTATTTATGGAATTCTACTGTCACCCTTCTCCACTTCACGGCCGATTGGTTCTTCGTTGCCTAACTTCCGTTCCGTCGACATCATTTTTCGTTTTTTTCGACTATGGAGCGGCTAATTTCAACTGAGTTGCTCCAAATTTTGCTGGTTGAATCTGGCATTGAAAGATATTTTTATTAAAGTAGAGGTAGGTAGCATAAATCAAACACTTGTCCCAAATATAGATCGCTGTATTTTGGAGCACAACCTAAAACATAATACAATATTCTCGAGTGATCATGAGTGGTGGTCCCCTTTGGTGTTAAAACAACAAAAATCGAAAACATTAACAATGATTCCCCTATTGAGGAACCCTAAACCTAAAAGTACCCAAAATACCCCCCAATAGTTTGGAAACGGCTTGACATTCTAAATTAAATTCCTAATTTTCCTAAAGCTTCTATCAATTTTAATTCTTTTCTAAACTCATAATTTGTTCATCTCTTACCGTTTGAGCCCTGAGGGCAGGGGCGGATCCAGGGGGGCGAAAGGACACCCCCCCCCGAGCTAGATTTTTTTTTAATGAGAATACATTTTTGAATAAGAGCATATGCTTATACAAATACATTCACTGATAGAGTATATTGTGATTGCATTTCTTGGAACTGATCAGTATAAATCTGGTTTACAAATCAGAGGAGACGTGTCCATGTGTATGGGTCCTACGCTGAGTTCTTTTCGAGCAGTTGACGGCATGCTATTCGGAACCTAACTTTACTCCGGAGTGTTTATCATCTGTTCTTATTTTCCGAGCACGTGTCTCTGTTGCTATCGATGCACATTGCGCATTACGTACGCTTTGGTTTTACAATATCGCCACAAAGTTTGTTAGCTGAATCGTGGCGGATTGTAATTGCCCTCCCCCCTTGCCGATCGCACTTTATCCGCCTGTGACTAAGGGTGCAACAGACACCTGCATATTTGTCTTTTTGCATAACACACATCTTTACATATATGCAAGGAAAAAGAAAGTTCAAGGCAACGAGCAAATCCTTAACACAACGCCAATAATGCCAGCCAATAAGTAAATTTTATTGGGAACTAGCTGTTTCGCCCGTGTTCCACTACGATTCTTATATTGCTATTTTTGTTTTCTAAGGACAATGGAATTTGGGGGGGGGGATTATNGGGGGGGGTATTGGTTTGTGTCAATCCTGTATGTTGCAACCTTTAAAAAACAAGATTTAAACGTTTCGCCAGGCACCTTAGTGACACGGCCATTCTGACTTTTTAGTATTTTCTAAATTTTATTTTACCCGTTCCCGGTTTCCAACTCGTAACTCTGGAATAGCTGGCCCTACCTTTGCTGGCCCTACCCGTTCCCGGTTTCCGACTCGTAACTCTGGAATAGCTGGCCCTACCTAAAATAAGGACTAAAGAGACACATAAAACTTTCTCGCTTTGAGTTGATATGTTGTCGCGACAAATTTTAAGATATC
>CM022879.1:32137259-32155098 GCA_012654025.1 Pachypsylla venusta | reverse complement strand
GGGGGGGGGGGGTCCATTCCTATTAATTTTTTGCTATCTGCTAAGGTTTGGGCTGTGGTATTGTAATAGACAACCCCTCATACATAGGTACATGGTACATTGGTACACACAAATTTCTGATTTATATATTAAGATTGTCTAAAAGAGACTCACCCTTTTGTCTATTCAAACTTGCCAACTCTTGGTAACAGATTATTTTCAATTCAAATGACGTAAGACACAAAAAGTAAGTATAAATAACCTCTTGTGATTCTTTGTTAAAGGTCGATTTGCTTTCAAGAATCATGGCGTGTACGATCATTTGGATAGAGGACACTGTCTGCCCATACGATATGTTGATGACTCGAACCGGATTACTGAAGATTACCCTTTGAATCCGAATGGAAGTCCAGGTAAGCATTTGATGTTTTAAGTTCATACAAAAGTTCATGCAGGATTACCCTTTGAATCCAAATGGAGGTCCAGGTAAGCATTTGATGTTTTAAGTTCATGCAAAAGTTGGATAATGATCGTACCCAGAATTGAAATTTTCCTCTGGCAAGTCAGATTTCAGACATAAAGGAATATAATACAGGGTGCGGCAATTAGCTTTCCCACTTTTCAAAAAATCGTGGGAGGGGGAGTGATAGTGGGAATCAGAGGGCGTTTTGCACAAGGTATGGCTTGTACTCCACGGATCCAGTTCCTGATCGAAAAACAATTTTGAGTTGAGTTCACAACTTTAGGACCACATCATCAGCTTTAGGCTGTATGGGGCTCCCATACAGTCTCTGTGACTTCTTCCTGTGGGGTTACCTCGAGGCTGACGTCTTCAAACATCGCACTGGGACACTTGAAGAGTTAAAGGAGGCAATTCTGCAACAAATCATGCAAATTGATGCGGGTATGCTGACGAGAGTCATGGAAAACTTCCGTGAAAGGCTCTAAAAGTGCATCACTCGCCAAGTCCGTCATTTGGACAACATTATTTACAAATCATAGATGGAAAAAAACTAGAATACAAAAGCTTACAGAATATTTTTTTTCAAATATCTGATTTGGTATTTATGTACCAGCTCTTTCAAATGTGGAAATACTAACTGTCGCACCCTGTATATTTGTTTGCGTTGTCATTTTCTTGTGATCATAGCTCTTACGAGTATATGTAGGGTGACGCACAAAAGCTGGTACATAAATACCAAATGAGATATTTGAAAAATTATTTTGTATACTGTAAACTTGTGTATTCTAGTTTTTTTTTTCCATCTATGTTTTGAGTGCCTTGGAAGTATTCTTTTTATATCCCCTTATCCACAAAACAGGAGTGTCACTTGAAAAATCACCTGCTCCGGTGACGTCATATACTATTACGGTAGATACTATTTTCAGGGTGTCTACCAGACTGGAAATCCTGAAATTGTCAGGGAATTTTAGGAGACTGGAAATGTCAGGGAAAAGTCAGGGAATTTAGGAAAAAACGCCGAAAGTCAGGGAATTTTTCAATTTTTTTTTTATCTCAAGGGTCCCAATATTGTGCTTTTTGAAGCCAGATGGGGGAGACAAAATCTTGAAAAAGTACACTGGAAAAATCTGGAAAAGTAGAATGAAAAACCTGGAAATTCAAGAAATTTCACTTTGACGATTTGGTAGACACACTGTATTTTAGATAAACTAGCTGGACAAGTGTAATTATTTCAAGTATTGTTAGATAATAGGTCATTTTCTCTAACGTGGTAAAAAAAAAAAAAAAAAACTGAAAGATAATTTTTTCAAATATCTCATCTCGTTTTTATGTACCAGCTCTTTCAAATGTGGAAATATTAATTGCCGCATCCTGTATGTATTCCTTCGTTTATTTTTGGTATTTGTCAAATCCAAAACGTATTTTTTTTTCTTTATTTCTAGGTGGTGTGGCAGGAATTTGTTCAGCAGACGGAAGACATTTGGCAATGATGCCCCATCCTGAGAGATGTTACCAAACATGGCAATGTCCTTATCCAAAGACATTACCAGATCGGTTTGATTCGGACCAAACTAGTCAGTATACACCATGGATTCTTCTCTATAAGAATGCTTACGACTGGTGTGTCGAACAATCATGAGTGCAACGAAAAAGCTATATAAAAATGTACTACTAAAAATGAACAGCACTATACTTGCGGTGTAAAAAAAATAAAAAAATATGGGTACGTCAATTCTTTTGGCATTTTTACGCTCTTAGTTTATCCTTAATGCATAGGAATTGTAATTTTTTTAATCAAATCCGGCCTATACAAGGTTTGCACTTTCTAGTTGTCCCATAGGATTTTACATGTAAATTTCGACTTATGGCTGGCATATCCTCCCAGTATGTCTCAAAATAGAACTGATTTTCATGACTCGAACCCACGTCCTTTGTATTCCTAGTTATGTACGTCACTGTCATTTTAGGCAACATGAACATAGTTTCTGATAATTGAGAAAATTACAATTTCAAAAAAGTAGGTTTCTGCATACATTTTTTCCCAAATTATCAGAAGAATTAACCATTATCCTATGAAGGAACCTTAGACCACTAGATCGGTTTTAAGTCCAGAACCGTATGTCCGATTTTCGTGATAATGGTTTCATTGGAATCTTGGTTAAAAAGTACACCAAAAATCATAATCATTTCTATTTTCTAAAATACTGGGAGGATATGCAAGCCATAAGTCGAAATTTACATGTAAAATCCTATGGGACAACTAGAAACTACAAACCCTGTATAGAGTAGTACTTAATGGAATGAACGTTCAATTGCAAAATTATTAGCTTGCATTATTGTGATACCTCTTGCGACTTGACCAACTCTGTCGAAAATAATATTTATAGATAGATGTGAAATAGTTGGGTCATTACCTGAAACTTTATCTGAAAGGAATCAATAAGTCTGAAAATAATGGTTAGGTACATTTTTTATATAGCCTCGGAATGGTCACACAAAAAACAGTTTTTTTCGTGCACTCAATTGATCAAAATTGTAAATAATTATGAGGTATATTTATTAAGGGCCGTTCTGTCATGAAAACAAACGACTTTTTTTTCTTCCTTGACGTCTCTTTAAACGTCCATTGGTCATTCAAGACGGGGGTTTTACGCTCCATTCGCTGGAAACTTACAAAACTGTTGACCTCACCCAGTCTGGGTAGGGCCGGAAATAGCCAGAATTACGAGGGCGGGGACCTACTTGATCACCCACCTAGTAAAACCTCGCTGTACGTTTCTTAACTTCAATGATCTAACGGAAACTCATGTATTCAACATGCCACAAACGCTGGCATCGAAATTGTTCATCGTTATAATACTTTACCTTTGTATACTTCGTAAGAGGAAGTGGTCAATGTTTATGAGCCATAGTTGTGTTAATGACAAAACGACCCTTACTTCTGGAATTGTATATACAGTAAAGGTGCCAGCAGGAACCTCATGAATCCTAATGGCGGGGCTCCTGTACAAATAAATTTTGTGTCTAAGGAGTACACATGACATTGGTTTGAACAGGAGATCCTGGAACACTGTTTTTGTAACTTGAGATAATATGATTATTGCTGTCACTTCTACATTTTTTTAAAGTAAAACTTTAAGATTCTCCGATCATCGGTCTGCTAAAAATATGAATGATGACACGTTTGTGTTTCATTTAACAGTTTAAAGTGAGGATATGTTTTATCCAATGCATGTCCATTATGGAGTTGCTTTTTTTCAGGCCAAATCGCATTGTAAAATCCACAAGAAAAAAAAAGTTATTTTTTCGGCCGAACGATTCAAAAACGATGTCAGACCAATAACTTTGAAACAGTATTTACGAAAATGTTGTACTTGTTTTGCTGGTTCAAATTATATTTTTCTATTTGAAAGAAAAAAAAGTTATAAGCGATTTTTTGGGGTAAAGTCGAAATTTACTAAATGGCATCCATCTTGGAAATGAAGTGAAAGCGGCATATACTCATAAGAGTTTTGCAACAACAACACTGTATTTATATAATTCGCTTTTTGTTTTGAAAAAGAAGGGAATTTATTCAAATTGGTAAACAAAAATCGCCTTTTCCTGAAAGTTTCACTCCTGCCTGCCAAATAAATACACAAATGAGTAGTTTTCTTATATTTTAATTTATTGTTATAGTCAGAAGTAGTCTAATAGTAAATAACAAATGCCGATTGTAAACAATTCATTAATATCCTTCATATGCTTGATTTTCTTGGGAAAATAATACAGTGGTTTCTAGTGATTCGTCAAAAATCGCCTTTTCCTATGAGAGACTGTATGAGCACTCTGACGAATTCATTGTTACTGATAAACAAAAAGTAACACCTCGTTACGAATTGTAAAACAAGCTCTCGTTCCCACTTCAATTTTTTGCCGTTAACGGACGGTTTTGTTCCACGTTCATAATTTATCAGACTTTTACGTGATGTTTTTTTTTTTTTTTTTCGTGACGATTGACAAACGTGCAATATTTTTTTTTTTAAAAAAACATTTCAAATACATTTTTCTTGTTTAATATTACAACAACGACAAAAAAATAACAAAAATGATATTTGATACTATCCGAAGACAAGACGATATGTCAATAAGATTTTTTTTTGTCGAGCAGAAAAATGTTCGTAATCAGAACACTCGAATTTAAATGTATAGGACAAAAAAAAAATCTGTGAAGTGCTAGAGGGAACTTCATGGATTGAATTTTAAGGATTTTTTTTTTTTTTTTTTTTTTTTANTTTTTTTTTTTTACAATCGGCAATTCATATAGTAATAGTTATCATAAAACAATAAGTTTGGGAAGAAATCGTACAGGTCAAAATATTCGCTCAAAATTAGGCAAGGTTCATATGAACACCAGGTAAGTCCATGTACATCTACGCGTCTTCACGATGGCCGGATGGTATGCGTTTCAGGACGACCTGGAACGCACACCATCACAGTTCCAGCCTAGGGCTATCAAAACCTTTTCGGTAAACTCATATCAATCTGTTTCTACCATTTTAATTAATCATGCATCTATAAATGTGAAGAATGGTTGATTTCGTGAAAAAAACCGCTACTACAGCAACAACATATACATCTATAAAATGGAGCCGGGGTCACCAGATGACGTCATGCGTTCATAAAAATTGTGTGTTGAGGTCACGTCGTGCGTTACAAAAATACGAGCATAACCAGAGTTTTCAGAAGATTGGACAGAACCATGAATCAAGCAGATGGTCGAATATCGATTATATCGAAACCTTAATATCGACATTATCGATGTAAATATCGACAGCCCTAGCAGCAAAGTAGCGTAATTTCTGACGTGGGTACTTTAATTTTTTTTTTGTTTCGATACCGATATTTTTTTCGATATTATCGTTATCTTAATATCGATTACATCGAAAACCGAATATCGACACCCCTAATTCTTAGAAGTGGCTGATTAGTTTTTAGCCTCTACTGGATGACCAGGAGAATCTTACAACAGTCCTTCTAATAGTATTTTTTCTTTTTTTGGTCGATAATTGTGCATTCATGAGTTGGTAGTGTAGTGGTAAAACGATCTGACTGTTAAACAGTAGGGTGTAGGTTTAAAACCAACCAACCCATTATTGGGCGGAGCGAAGCGTAGCCTTATACTCCCTACAAACTGCAAATATTTGTTACCCTACTCCTCCGAAACTACTCAACTGATTTTTACCAATTTTTTTCCTTCATATTCTGCATATACCCAAGGGTGCATATATCTATTTTCAGAATATGCTAAAGTTTATGTGGTGCGCGAAAATTCGAGGTGAAACGAATAGCTCCGCCCGTTTTTGTCCACGGGCACACCTGGTAATTTTATGCTCATGAATTTTAGATATTTACCACATAATAGGAGACTGACGGTGTAAAGGTACCCTTAAGTTCTATTTGGGCAGTATAAATAAAGAACTATTAATATTTTACAATACACTATCTGAAAATAATCAACAATTCTGGGACCAACAGACAACACTGGCTTAAACAAATGTGGGGATCATAACCATAAAGGAGCATCCACACTACACAGTGAAAGTGTCAGTGACCGTGATCTCACGGTGATTTTAATAACACCCGTCAGTGATTTCCCCATGCTCAGACAATGGAGATATTTTCATATCAATTTTTTTTAAAAAATAGACTCTTGAGTGGAAGGTTACCACTAGGCGAGGTTAATGCCTGAGGCATTTTCTACCACCTAACCCTTAGAGCTCTATTTTTATGTGGTCAAATAATCAAATTAATGACAAAAAAAATCTTGCCTCTGCTGGGGATAGAACCCAATGGAGGTCCAGGTAAGCACTTNCAGAACGTCCAAATTATAAAACCTTAGCATTACTTTTTTATAGCAGACGTTGTGCGCCTTCAAAGTCGACTTTTCCAACGTTTGCAAATGACCGGTTGGGTAATCAATCAGCGAACACCCGACAATGAAACGGCAGATCAGCCGAGAACATCGCCAATGTTCGTGAAAGTGTGCAAGAAAAACCGAGGTAGTCAATTCCATGTCGTACACAAGAACTCTGCCTTTCCCAGAATCAATCGTATAAATCTGTAAATTGTCATGGCGAGTGGTTTGGTAAAAAATAATAAATCACAGATTGGACAGACCGGGACGCCACAGAAACAACATGGCGGCCAACATCGACAACCCCTATAGAAAAGAACCCTTTATAATTACTTTAAAATCTGGAAGAAAAAGTGAATTCATAGTGACATCATTTTTTTTTTTTCGATATCTGAGTCAGATGTATGGATCAGTTTTGTCTTTGCTAGATTTGTTAATTCCCGCCATACATTTACTCTTTTGATTTTTTGTGGACTCCTTCCATGAGATCACCCTCAATACATATATTTCAATGTCTTACGTTTTCGGTATATACAGGGTGGTCCATTTTAAGTGATGCAGTCTATTTTTTCGGCGCGTGTTGGAAATACAAAAAATCTATTCTGAGATCATTTTCATCGCTCAAACCACATGCTATAGTGACCTTTGCAAATCTTTCAAGGTTATTTTAAGGTCAACTTCATTTGCTTAAATGGAACGACCTGAATTTTATTGCCAATTTGAATTTTACGTTCAAATATTTATTTTCTGTTTTCACTTGAATTTTTTTTCCATGTTTTTAAGGTCAGATTTTTTTTCAAACATGATGGGTTGTGCGACGTATTAAACTAAAGCTCTCATTATTCTTAATCAGATGGTTATGCTCTTTTTATTCTTAATTTGTAGTAATTGTATTTGTATACCATCTGATTAAGAATGATGACAGCTTTAGTTTGATATGTCGCACAATCATGTTTGAAAAAAAAAAAAAATCAAGTGAAAAGTAAATATTTGAATGAATGTAGAATTTTACGTAAAATTCAAATTTGCAATAAAATTCAGGTCGTTTCATTTAAGAAAATGAAGTTGACCTTAAACTAACCTTGAAGGGTAATCATGACAGATTTGCAAAGGTCACTATGGCATGTCCCCCTTTGAATTATGAAAATTATGGCAGGATATAATTTTTGTATCTCCTACAGGGACCGAGAAAATCGACTGCGTCACTTAAAATTGACCACCCTGTATTTTGAGTCTGGCAGAAGAATTAAAGTTTTCAATGTATCCTTTAAACAAGGAACTTTGACGATTACAGCACTTGTTATTATTAAAGGACAACTTGAAATTAAAGGACAACTTGAAATATAGGTATCTCTTAATTATTTCAAACTGATACTGAGTCCACTTACTACTTTATGTAAGCCAGAACATATTGTCATGACTACGGCCAAAACTTTGAGACAAAAATAAATAATTGGAATGTAAAATGGCGCATGCGCACAAATAAAGATTTCAAATATGTATCAGAAACATCAACATCAACTGGGCGGAGCTTGTCGATATGCCTACTAGATATTACCATAAATCAATGTCTTCACTTTTGTGGAGAAATAGTGAAGAAAAAAAAAATACTGATCTACACTAAAAGTTTGCCAAATGTTTATCTTTCCAACCATTTCACCACAGCAGACGAAATTACTCAAAATAATGTAATAAAATTCATAATAAATTATTTGAACCATTTCGGACTAGCCCTTTTAAAGATGTGTCAAAGAAAACCCAGATTATTAGATTATTAAACTGGTTGCAAATCTTTTTTGAGACTGCAATTATCACTGAGACCTCTATTTAGATCTATTGTGACCAGTAGGCGGGGATGGAGTTAGATTCGAACCAACAGCCTCCTGGTTACGAATCCACCGCCTCAACCAACTGAGCTACTGAGGCTGTCAAGAAAACCCAGACAAAAATATAAGTTCAATTTGATATGGGACACGTCTGGAAAGACACCCAAACAATGAACGGCGTAGGAGTTAAAATTAGGAAGCTATACTGATCTACTTGGCAGGAGTTTTTGCATATATGCTTTCTATTATAGTGATGTTGGTATAACCTCCTACATCAATATGATCTTAAAAAGGAGAAAAAAAAAGACAATACATCCCTGACTAACTATGCCTTCCAAAATAAACATACTTTAAATATTGATGAGGCTAAAATTATTGCTGATGAAAAACATTATAAAAAAGAAAAAATAGACTAGAGGTTTCCCATATGTGTCAAGATCGATGCTCCATAAAAAATAAAGTGATTTGGAAAATAACACAAGAATATATCAGAACTTGCTCAATCTACACACCTAACAACTTCTCATACTCCTCAATTCTGCTCAGTACACAGTTGTGTCAACATCAGCCTGACGATGATAGATAGTCTGAGCACTATTGAAAGCTCGCCACCTAATAATTTTAGAATCGATATTGTCTTTTTAAATCTTTATATATAATAGGCAATGTCCTGAGTGACTGATCAACGTAGAGCCGAAACTATTAATGCTACAGACTTGAAATTTGGCAGGGACCTTCGTTGCACCATGTAAGTGTGCACTAAGAAAGGATTTTGCAAAATTTTAATTTTAAGGGGCAGAAATCGCGAAAAGTGAACAATTCCCATAAGAAATACATTGGAGCGAGGGAGATAGCATGATACATCATTTAAAATATGCGCGGGCGAACCCGCAAACGAGGGATGCTAGTATATATATAATATAACAAAACCAATTACGATTTTATACCGGAAAGTTCCACGGTAGCCTAGTTGAGTACATGTCAAGAGACAAAAATATTTCAGCTGAGATACTTCTTCAGATGACATTCTTGATGAAATGTAACACATATCTGGCTCACCATTTCATTGTTATTTATAATACATGGATGGATAGGATTGCTGTTTTTCTTTTTTCTAATTCTTTTTCAATGGAGTTTGTTTTAATTGCAAAATTATAGATCGCATTCTTGATACATCTTTATTTGTTCGACCAACTTTTGGATTAAAATCACATAACTTTGCAATTCGTTCCCATTCTGTACCAGGTTCTATGTCATCAACTTCGGCTACAAATTGTTTTTCAGCATTTCTGTAAGGAAGAAGAGAGAAAAATTATTTACCGATCAGTATACAAAAGAGTTCTCTAACTAACACAAGGGCTTACGAACCAAATAATAACATCTGCAGTTCATATTTACTCGAAAATGTCACCCTTAAGGTGCCAAAGCGGAACCAAGAGGAAACACTATAATAACGTTAATGGTGCCACACAGGGGAGATATATGTTTGTACGGACCCGCGGGTGTAATGACCCTGGACAAATATAATTAACTTGGGGTCCAACCATTTTTTCAATGCCTATAAAAATATATTATTAAATCAAAAGCCGAAAAACTACGATACCCAGGTATTTCCTAATAACACGAACGAATATGCACAATAAAAGTTTATTTTTACTAATTGCATTTCTAGCTGTTTGAGTTATACGGAGAATATTTGATTNCGTGGTGTTCCCAAGCGGTCACCCATCCAAGTACTGACCACGCCCGGACGTTGCTTAACTTCAGTGATCTGACGGGAACTGGTGTATTCAACGTGGTATGATCGTTGGCTTAGATTTGAATTTAAAACATATTGTAAATATTTATGAAATAGTGGCTATTGCCTGACAATATCACTCCAAAATATAATATAGCACGCTTCTTTTGTTATCTTGGCATTGCAAAACACTAGCGTTTTGCTTGATTCTACAGACCTATTTTAAATTAGAAGCCTATTGTTCGCGAACGATCGTACAATATCTCACCAAAAATTCATCACAACGATCGTACAATATCTCACCAAAAATTCATCACAACGATCGTACAATATCTCACCAAAAATTCATCACAATAAGATGATTGGCAAATGAAGGCATTCATTCTTATAGATAGAGGAGATTTTCAGACGTATTTTGAGTATTTTAATAGAAATTTCAATGCAGAAAAGAAAAATATCTGTGTTTCAATAATCATAACCCTTAAACCCTGAATACACCAAGTTCCGAAGTTGAGCAACGCCGAGTGTGCTAATTACTTGGATGTGAGATCGTTTGGTTACAAAAGGAAAAAAATTAACATAAATAGAAAAGATTTGATCACTTACAAGGCCGATTCCCTGGTTGAGGCAGCAGAAAATAAAACAATCATAATTAGAAGCAAAAGAGCCTGGAGCCAATTATTAAAGCGAACACTACCCCCTACAGAGACACTCTAAAATAGAGCTTTACCAGAGAGTAAATTTTGGTTCTTATTTTAGAGAGGAGTTTTTGATAAGAAATGTTACCTGCTTTGATCAAATGGCGAGTCCATTTCCTTCCTTTTTTTCGTTTTCAATTCCATTTGTGATCGAGATTTTGATAATTTTGTTTTCAATTAAATTAAATCCATTTTTGAATCAGATCGAATGGTTCTTATTTTAGAGGGAAGTTTTTGATCAGAAATGTTACCTGCTTTGATCAAAAATATAAAAAGTTTAGATAGACATCAAAAATGAATTTATTGTTGTAGGTGTTTAGAATCAAACCAAACCATGGGTCTCTGTTGCGGAGAATTAAAAAAATGGCCAAACACAAGTTGTACTTGAAATTTTAATTGTTTTTTGCTGAAATTAACGTCACAAATGTGAACATTGTACCTGGCTACCTCTTACCTTGATTCCATTGAACAAGGAGATTATAAAAGAATTCTTCCAAAGCAGAAGCCAATGCCACTGTTTGAAGTAATAGGCATTCACCATGTTACCCTTCTTATGTTAATTCACTACACTTCGCAGTTAAAAACTTCAGAAAACTGCTACGTCGAGGTGTGACGTTATACCAATAGCAAAGAACGTTTCTCTGTCTACTTCTGAAGTTTTTAACTTTGTAGTAATAGGCATTCATCAAGTTACCCTTTTTATGTTAATTCACTACACTCCGCAGTTAAAAACTTCAGAAAACTGCCACGTCGAGGTGTGACGTTATACTACTAGCACAGAACGTTTCTCTGTCTACTTCTGAAGTCTTTAACTTTGTGGCAATAGGCATTCATCAAGTTACCCTTTTTATGTTAATTCACTACACTCCGCAGTTAAAAACTTCAGAAAACTGACACGTCGAGGTGTGACGTTATACTACTAGCACAGAACGTTTCTCTGTCTACTTCTGAAGTCTTTAACTTTGTAGTAATAGGCATTCATCAAGTTACCCTTTTTATGTTAATTCACTACACTCCGCAGTTAAAAACTTCAGAAAACTGCCACGTCGAGGTGTGACGTTATACCACTAGCACAGAACGTTTCTCTGTCTACTTCTGAAGTTTTTAACTTTGTAGTAATAGGCATTCATCAAGTTACCCTTTTTATGTTAATTCACTACACTCCGCAGTTAAAAACTTCAAAAAACTGCTACGTCGAGGTGTGGCGTTATACCACTAGCACAGATCGTTTTTCTGTCTACGTTAAAAAAAAAACGCCACGTTTAAGTATCTTGTCATTAAAAGTGACAAAAAAACGTCCCATGATCCAGTGGCCGTGTAATTAAATGAAAATGTTCCCATTGAAACATTGTCTCTTCTTTAAGTTTTCAAGTGAAAACACAAACGTCCGTCAGTTTTTATCGTAGAAGCCAAACAAATAAAATGTGGGGATGAGGTGTGAATAAGCTTCAGACACAGTTGTCAATATTCCATTGTTGACTGGGTAAACTTCAATCCCAACCATTTGGAAAAGTGTCTGGTGCAAATCAATTTTGTATTTACTCTTCCGTCCAAAAAGGAGGGAAGTGAAC
This sequence comes from Pachypsylla venusta, assembly GCA_012654025.1. NCBI lineage: Eukaryota > Metazoa > Arthropoda > Insecta > Hemiptera > Aphalaridae > Pachypsylla > Pachypsylla venusta. Next base: position 32,142,927 of record CM022879.1, on the reverse strand, counting down.
ATTTGGTGTCTTTTTGGTGAAGATGGAACACCAGGCTGTCCTGGGACGCAAACCTGACCATCATGGGGACCAGTGGCCTATTCCACAAAGCAATTTTGCACTTCAACTTCTCAATTTCTGTTTCCTATGCAGAAGGTAACGAGAAATCTCTGCACTATTTCCACAAGTAAAGCAATCATGGACATTCCGAAGATAGACTTGAGGATAGATTTATTTTCATTTCAATTACCTGTTGGCAGCTTTAGTTTTGGCAATAAGTTCTTCGTGATGTTGGTACCATTCTTCTAATTCTCTCTTTGCTGCTTTCCTCATTTCTTCTTTCTTCTTTTCTTCTTCAGCACATAAGTGTAGACAATGACGTCGTACTGCTTCTCTATCTTAGTTCGGCAGGGACTGGTGTTTCTGCTTCACTGCTACTTTTGGGATCAAGTTTTGCTAAGGTTTATTAGTTTTGGGAGAGGGAGCCAAGCTTCCCTCTGACAATATGCACTATTTAGATCAGGGGTTCCCAAAATTTTGGTACCGCGCCTCCCCTTTCTTGAAATGAAAGCCTCCCACGCCCCCCTCCTCTTTACATTATAAATGGGTATGGGTGTTGCTGAATGCTATCTCATTCAAATTTTATAAACATCATGTTCAATAAAATTAGATTTGTAAAAAATTGTGTACATTTATATTTTAACTAAATGATAATAATTCAACTGGTCTCGCGTCCCCTTGGCTTGCCTTCACGTCCCCCNNCCCCCCCCAGGGGGGCACCACCCAGTTTGGGAACCTCTGATTTAGATAGATCCTGTGCCGCGCGATCATCTAAACATAGCCTTGAATTTTTAAAGGCCTTTTCAATCATAACTCTCATCTGTGTGAGATTAAAGTCGCTCGTTTGGGTAAAACCGATTCCAAAATTAATATCTGACCTGAGTGGATCTCATATTTGGAATAAGGTTTGAAGTTTTGAAACACTTATTGTTCAAGTTCGTGAAAGAGAACTCCTCTTTTATAATTTAGTAATAGTATTTTTTTTTTTTTGCCGATCTCCGTGGCTGAGTTGTTAAGAGCATTGACTCTTGGTCCGGAGGTTGTGGGTTCGAATCCCGCCCGGAGCGAAAATTTCTGATCGAAATGCTGTAAAAGGNAAAAAAAAAAAAAAGACAATATATTTTTTGTAGATACCTTTTTCTTCCAATCTTGTTTTCTGTTCCTCTCGCCATTTTTTTATTTTCTCAGGTTCTTCACGAATGGGAGGTGTTTTCGCTGGAGTTGGAGGTTGACTGAACAATTCTGAAATCAAAGCATAATTTAATGTATTCTTTTTTTCTTCTTCATTTGGGCTTAATTTTTTCCATTCTTTTCTTTTCATTTGGCAAACTCATTAAATTTGAACAATGGGTTCAATTAACTTTCTAATTTCCATAGCTTAATTTTAACCCATGATCAACTCTCTATCTTAGCTGGGTCTGGTAAGGGGAAATGAATTTTTAACGCACGAGCAATAGTAAGGGGGAAATGAATTTTTAACGCATGAGCAACTTGGTACCAGACGGATACTATTTTTTTTATTAGTTGCTCAGAAAAAAAATAATAGTATCTGTCTGGTCCCAGCAACTTATTATCAGAATTTGGTTACATTAACAGGCAAAATTAACTCGCATAAAAATCGAGCTGACATTGAAGTAAAATATTTCCATGAAATTAACCAAAACTTACTGAAGCTGTCCATTTTAAATAAGATTAAAAAATCACAAAATATTTAAAGGAAAGTTAAATTATTACTAATGGCTAAGTTTTGATAAATCATTGTTGCGCAAGAAATAATTTTGAGTTTGATCGGCAATACGCTCAATTGATGACGCCACCACAACTGGAAGATCGTTTTCGATGACTGGCTTTGTACCTCACGGAAACTTGCTGAACAACTACTTCATCCCTCTAGTATTAAATGTCTATGCGAGTGTTCAGTAATCAATTACTTCCTTTTTTTCCGGTTTCCAGCGAATGGAGGGTAAAACCCCCGTCTTGAATGACCAATAGATGGTAAAGAGACGTTAAGCCAAATTAAAAAAAAAAAAAATGCTGTCATAATAATAAAACTAATCATTAAGGTCCGGTCCTACCAAAAGCCGAGTTTTGAAACACTCGGGTTTGGTTATAATAATAACACAGGTTGACACAGTGTTAGATGAAACTCTCTGAAAACACGTTGTGGTAGGGCCGAACCTAAGTGTGTGACCACGTAGGTTCACGCCCTCGTGATGCTGGCTATTCCTAGCCCAAACGAGGCTGGGTGAGGTCAATACGGGTAGCTGGTTGAACTTAATAATGTGGATGGCTGTCTTGTAAGTGGGGCGAATGGGGGGGAGGGGTAAACCCCATCTCGAATGACCAATATTTTTATTAAAAAAATATATATATATATACTTTACCTTCATCATCAGCGTGTCCATTTGAATGACCATTGAGAACTGGTGTTACGGACTCTGCATAAATCAAATCAAACAAAAACGCATCAAGCGAAACGAAAAAAAAAAAAAATAATAATAATAATAATCAAAAATAATTAATGTAAAATCGTAATCCAAATGTTTATCAAATGTAAAAAAAAAAACTTGCAAATCTATCACAGTAAAAAGGAGGTAAATAAAGGATATGGTAAAAATGTAAGCTCCTTTATTCTGCATTAGTCATGCAAAAGCGTGTAAAAGGGGGTATTTCCAAATGTGAAATTGAAGTATTGTTGTTGTTGTTAACGTTCTCAACGACTCTCACTATGTCCCCAGGCCAAGAAAGGCGGCCTCTTCAACAGGATCTGCCATAATGCTGACGGCTCTAGATTAGTTGGCTGCTCTTGATTTACACCATGAGCAGCCAGCATACATAGAGGACAACGATCAGATACTTCAGGGTTTAGCAAGGATTTTTATACCAACTCTTTGAGGAAGTATCTGGAGCAGCACGGCTGGGTCCAACGGAGGAAAAACACAGTGAGTTGTCGTCGGAACGGTGTTGATGGTCTTTGACCGTGCCCGAGGGCACGGGTAGCCCCGGTACGAAGAACCAACCATCTGTATTAATCCCATCCACCAGTGCAATTAAAATCACCACTGATCTAACTCCCCAGTAAGTATTAAAAAAAATTGAGGGGGGGGTATTTTTTTTTCATGACGATTCCGAAGGTTCATTATTGAAAATAATAAACCAAAATATATGGTTATTGTTGAAGCGGCGTTTCTCTCGAAATTAACCGTTCATGTCATTTATAGATTCATGTCTTTTAGTAGAAACAGATCGATAAGAGATTACCTAAAACATTTTGATTGCCCTTGGCTGGAACCATAAAGGTATACGTTCCAGGTTATTCCGGTATGTACAACCAGTTATCGTGAGGACAAGAAAATTATAATAAAGATGAGTAGACCATTCTATATTATAAACATTTTGATTGCCCTTGGCTGGAACCATGAAGGTATACGTTCCAGGTTATTCCGGTATGTACAACCAGTTATCGTGAGGACAAGAAAATTATNCCCCCCCCCACAAAAAAAAATCACTTTCAAACACCAATTTTTAAAAGTTCACAAAATTTCAAACAAGAGAAAAATAAATCTAAATCTAAAAAATAACAAACTATTTTATTAATTCGTTTCAGAAAATGTTCATCCGAAAATAATTACATCGCATATGTGTGGAGCCTAGTACTTTCCGTGTCCAATTCCACTCTCACACACACAAAATTCTACTATCTTAACAAAAGTACTTACTCGAAAGCGTCAGCAGTTTCTATATTTGTAACTGAATTTCTCCAACACAAAAGTAGTGCAGACACCATAATGAGAAAATAGGCTCAGAATTTGTAGAATTGGAGTCTAGTCGGCAAGTAGATTCAAAGCCTACTAGAAACCAGTATGGCAGAAAAGACCCATTTTGAATAGGGTTGCCGCATCGAAAGAAGAATATCGATATTACCGATATTGATGTTATCGAAAAGCGATATTATCGGATGGTCAAATATCGATATAAAATATCGGTTATATCGAAACCTTAATATCGATATTCCAAATTATCGATGTAAATATCGACAGCCCTAGCAGCAAAGCAGCGTAATTTCTGACGTACGTAGGTACCTTAATATTTTTTTCTTTCGATATTAAGATTTCGATATTATCAAAATCTTAATATCGATATAATATCGACATCCCTTATTTTGAAAGACTAGCTTCCAACTTACCTTGACTCATAAAAGTCTCATTAGTAATAGTATCGTTAGGTGAAAACATATCAGAATTGTACCCATTAGTGACTGCTTGTACTGAGAATGGGTCTTGTTCATTAATATCGAGTATAGGAACGGAATTAGACACAAACTCAAAGTCATTGTTAAACTCAACTTGTGAAGAAATGCCTAAAGTTTAAAGAAAGAAAGCCATGCATTATAATATTAAACAGAAAAGATAAGAGAAACTCAGTAACTAAAGAAAAAAAGTAAAAAAAAACAAGTAGAAAAAAAATGAAAAAGAAAGGTTTAAAATACGTGCTCATGATCATAGGTTGACAGCCGTGGGCTGGTTTGAAACAACTCGCCATGAGTTGTTGATACTAAAAAACACGGAAATTAAAGTAAGTTGTTGACGAGATGTTCATCTCGAAATCAACTGTCCTAAGGGTGCTCTCAGATAGCCACATACTCACTTATCTTTTCGCTATCTTAGATAGAGCTATCTGCGGACTCCTATAAGAACATACTCGTATGTATTAGTTTTTCCTTAATTATATGCAAAGATGCACTGTGATATGAAATAAGATAAGTATGAGGTTTTCTTATAGCACCCTTTCTTAAAATTGTAGAAATAGATTGATAAGAGGTTATAGAAATCGTTATGATGGCCCTTGAATGGAAATGTATGTCTTCTATTCTATGTCGTGTATAAAACCGAGCATTGTGAGATCGATTAACTCAAAGAGTCTGAGTTACCCCCAAACACAATTTGTAGTGTTTCGTGGCATTACAGACACAAATAATGGAAATGAATTACTCGTTAATACACAGAAATTTCGAGTATTAAAGTGTAAAACAGTGCATGTAAATATTATAATCAGTGAAATATCTAAGAATGAACGAGGAGCTATGTATCATAAAAAATAAAATTGAAGTTAGAGAAAAATAAGCTACTTTTAAATAATAATAAGTTGTTCAAAGTGCATTGTGCATAGCAAAAATATAGCATTTCAATAATAACAATAATAAGATGAAAATATTATTACCATTGGATAATGTGTTTTGAGATGCCACTGCAGGTTGGACTTCATCTTCTAATCCAGCAAGTTGGTTTTGTTCTCTAGCAATAAATTCTGCTGCTGGGTCTACATCGTTATCATCAAAGTTATCACCAAAGCCGTCCATATTTTACAGAAACTACCTATGTAGATAAATAGAAATTAGCATTATCAGTATTTTATTGAGTGATCTTTTTTTAACCACTAAGGGTGCTCTCATACTTATTGAATAGTACACATCTTCTCATATATGCAAGGAAAAGTAGGTATATTGGCCCACTCTATATATGTTCTTATAAGAGTATGCAAATTGCTCGATCTGCTGACTCCCATAAGAACGTGGGTATTAGTTTTTTCTTGCTAATGTATGATATGCTGTAAGATAAGTAAGTAAGTG
>CM022879.1:32037211-32061575 GCA_012654025.1 Pachypsylla venusta | reverse complement strand
CTACCGTTATTTATGACGAGGATTCACTTACTTTTTCACGGCCGACTCGAGTTTCCTCTAGATCTACTTCGTAGTTGAAAATGTCTACGAAGTAGACGAAACTCAAGTCGAAAGAGAAAAGTAAGTGAATCCTCGTCATAAATAACGGTTGTGTATTTTAAAAGTATGATTTTCTTTAAACGTTTGTTTTTCTGTCTGTACCATAACAATGATGACTCTCGAACGCGTTGCCCGATTTTGATGAAATTTGGTTTTGGACATTTATTATGTTCAAAGAATTAGGGAATTAGTTTTTGGCACAACCGGGATCTCACGGAAACCATTTGACTTTGACACAGAACTGCTAGTGGTTTAGATTTGTAGAGTCCCTTTAGCAGCGAGTCATAAGGCGCTCTTTCATCAGATAATCATCTTATTCTGATTGTTAGCCAGCGTTTTTGAGACGTTGAATAAACCAGTTCCCGTTAGATCACTGAAGTTAAGCAACGTCCAAAGAGGTTTTACTAAGAGATAATCACGTAGGCTGGCTATTTCCGGCCAAACCCAGGCTGGTTGAGGTCAATGCGGGTAGCTGATTTTTAAGTTCTCAGCGAATGGAAGGTAAAGCGACCGTCTCGAATGATTATTTGACATTCGGTGTTTTTACGAACGGAAAACTATCTTTAAGGCTCTGTTGCCTAGAGGGGAAACAGACATTTTCAGACATGGCATTATAGATTAAAATCATTTTATTTTGGTCGAACTGCCATATGTGGTACAACACTTTGACATCGAATTATGTTACAACTTGTATCTCTTCACTACCTGTCGAAAACAAGCTTCTGCTTTATAATTAGGTCCTAAAACCTATATGGACGGTATTCAGCTCTGGGGGCAGTACCAATGACTTAATAGGAAAATAATACAAAGATTCCAGATAATGTTTTGAGGACTATCGTCAATGCGCCTTGGTACATTCGAAACAAAGACCTACATCGAGATTTAAATGTAGAACTAGTAACAAATGTTATTTAAAAAATGCCTCTTCCCACCAAGATGTCAATCTCGAGGCCTTCCATCTCCTCGAGGTTGACAACCTATATAGACGTTTAAAAAGAAGAAAACCTCGCGAGCTCACATAGAACTCCATTAATATTTTAAGTTAGAATAATATTGTTCATTAGATTTAAGTATCTAGATTGCAATTATAATAAATCGGCTTAATCGGCTATTTTTTCTTATTATTAAAAAAAACCATGAAACATGGGCTCTCCTTTAAAGTATTTTTTTTGTATTTCTTTCTATTTATTTTTAATTTGTTTCAGTCCGGGCTGACTCCACTTCATGTTGCAAGTTTCATGGGCTGTATGAACATTGTCATCTATCTTCTTCAAAATGATGCTAATCCGGATGTACCAACCGTGCGAGGTGAAACGCCACTGCATCTGGCTGCGAGAGCTAATCAAACAGATATTATTAGAATTTTATTGAGAAATGGAGCTCAAGTAGATGCCCGGGCAAGAGTAAGTATTCAACGAGATGGATCAGATGGAATGACCAATTGAAGAAGGGTTGCCTATACAATCTAGTAAATATAGACACGTAGAGAAAATGAGAACAAATCAATTTTAGACTATTCCCGAATAGGGTGACCAAACGTCCGGCTTTGGCAGGACATGCCCTGCTTTTTGTAAGCTTAAACACACGCATTATATTTTATTAAATAAATAGCTGTTTTCTCGTGCTTCGCTACGGTTACAAAATTTGGACTTTTGGTGGAACCGACCCCCAGAGTGAGCACCGCTCCTATTTAGGAAATTCAATATTTTATGCAAGGATATGCCTTTTTGTACTTCGGAACACCTTTGTATCGAATTTCAGCTTTCTCGCTCATCCCGAAGTGATACTTCTAAATTCCGATTTTTTGGTGGTAAAAACCGTCCAAAAATCGGGGAGAAACCAAAAATTTTCTAATTTCATATTTTTTATGGGGTCCTTATATACTGTTTTTTTTTGGGGGGGGGCCTTTCTAGGTCATTTTTTGTTATCTCCCCTTTAGTTTGCCTAGAAAAAAATTGCAAAAAGACCCGCTAAAAAGTGTCATTTATGGCAAGTTACCGCCACTTAAACTTTCGATTTTTTTCTTATTACGTACCTACATACTAAAAGGAATCTGTGTACCAAATTTCAAGTCTCTAGGTTTAGCCAAGGACAATGGAATTTGGGGGGGGGGAGGGGGTATTGGTTTGTGTCAACTCTGTATGTTGCAACCTTTAAAATCAAAGATTTAAACGTTTTGCCAGGCGCCTTAGAGGCAAGGCGATTCTGACTTTTCAGTATTTTCTAAATTTTATTTGACCCGTTCCCGGTTTCGAACTCGTAACTGTGGAATGGCTGGCCCTACCCTTGCAAAAAAATTCCAAAAAGAAAAGAAGATAGAAGTATGGAGAAAGAGATAGAGGGCGCAAGACAGAAAAATTGCAAAGGAGACAAAAAAATGCAAAGAAGGCAAAAAGAAAGAAAGAAAGAAGAAAATATAGAGAGTAGAAGTAGTGTTACCAGATCAAAATTTTTCAAAAGCAGGACATTTCCAATGGAATAGCAGGACGAGTCGATGCAACAAAATTTAAGCGGACCGTGACTGTCCGATGTTGGAGAAGAAATTGGAAATTTGGCCGTAACTCGAAAACGGCTTGACATATTTTAGTTCTGATAATTTTCCCGGGGTCGTAGATTAAGATTTTGGGGGGTACATTCCCATCAATTTTTCGCTATCTGCTACCGTTTGGGCTGTGGTATTGTAACAGACGATCCCTCATACAAAGATAAATAGGTACATACATACAAATTTCTGATTTATATATTAAGATATGACTGATAGTAACGCCAAGATTCGAGTACTAAGTAAACCCCAAATGGGACATGTATACCAAATTATCAGTAATTTCGGTCAAAGTTAAGTGAGGACGGGCGGACAAACGGATTTGTTATTCGATTTTTGTATTCAACAAATTTTGCTGTCGACAAAAAAGCAATCAAAGGATTGGAAACTATGAATTCATTTTCTAATTGAGAAATAATTTTCCAGTGCATAAATCATCATATGCTGCAATTCCATCTGATGAGCCTATGACAACGTTTGTATTTATTTTTCAGGAACAACAAACGCCTCTCCATATTGCTTCTAGACTTGGCAACGTTGACATTGTCATGTTATTATTGCAACATGGAGCCGCTGTAGATTCTACCACCAAAGATCTTTACACCGCCCTTCATATTGCTGCCAAAGAAGGACAAGAGGAGGTAAAACAACTTTTAAAACAAAGAATTGCTGACTCCATTGATATTGTTTACATTCTACAAAGGTTGTGGACATTTAGCAAGGAATATTTCATTTAAATATATGTACTCTTCTTTTTAGTGACGTACATATGTATGTGTGCAATATAAGAGGTCAGGACATGATCTTTTGTAAAATTTTATTCCTCGATGCCATTTTTTTTTCTTTATTTTAAAATAGATTTTGCAACCACCTCCCATGACTCAGTGGTCACTGTACTAGTCTTGCACTCGGGTGCACTCGATTCCTCGCAGAGGCAAAAAATTGTTACTGTGACTTGGATGTTTTCGGAGCCCACAATTTTATTCCTCGATGCCATTTTTTTTTCTTTATTTTAAAATAGACTTTGCAACCACCTTTCATGACTCAGTGGTCACTGTACTAGTCTTGCACTCGGGTGCACTCGATTCCTCGCAGAGGCAAAAAATTGTTACTGTGACTTGGATGTTTTCGGAGCCCACAATTTATTCCTCGATGCCATTTTTTTCTTTATTTTAAAATAGATTTTGCAACCACCTCCCATGACTCAGTGGTCACTGTACTAGTCTTGCACTCGGGTGCACTCGATTCCTCGCAGAGGCAAAAAATTGTTACTGTGACTTGGATGTTTTCGGAGCCCACAATTTTATTCCTCGATGCCATTTTTTTCTTTATTTTAAAATAGATTTTGCAACCACCTTTCATGACTCAGTGGTCACTGTACTAGTCTTGCATTCGGGTGCACTCGATTCCTCGCAGAGGCAAAACATTGTCACTGTGGCTTGGATGTTTTCGGAGCCCACTCAGCCTCGTGAAGACAATGAGTAGCTATGGAGATAATTCGCATAGCGATCCGGTGCCGGTCTTGTAGGTAAAATCGATAAATTAAAAGTAATTGGATGATGATTGATATTGGAAAATGCTACAGTGTGCTCCTACAATGCTGCAATGAGCACCAAAATTGGTGACATAATAACGCAAAAAACAGTATTCATATTTTTATTATTATTTAAATAAAATAGATGTTGCCCGGATTGTGTTTCAATGTCACTAAAAAAAATCTACAATTTACAAGCACCAGACCTATTGTAAGACGGAAAACTTCGCGAAAAAACGTTCATATATCAATACTTATAAATGTACTCCCTTTATAATTGCACCTTAAAAACCAAGAAAGGAAGATAAAATAAGGATTTTATCAGCTCCTTCTGAATGGACACTTTTCACCCAAGATCAATTAGTGTTCAAAATTTCACTTCCGTACAAGTTTTAGTTTTTGCTATTTGTTTGGAGATGAACGTACTGATTTAATTTTATTTATTTTTCTAATTTACTATTTTTTTTATTTTTTCTAATTTTACATCGTCGTAAATTAGCGAAATCAATGTTTGTAATAACATAAATGCAAATGTGTTGGTTTGTAATTCTTTAAAAGAGCTAGACAAAAAATATCTAATTTATGAGCCAAAGAAACTCAGAAATACCATACCCCTAAAGCGCTTGTTAAAGTAGATGGATTATCTCTGTGCATCGCTATGTTTAATTTATCTTAAAATGCCTTCACTTTTTGGTATCAGCAGAGGTACTCATTTTTCCTTAGAGTTTCCTCCAAACACTATCAGAACCAGTAGAAAATTTTGAAAAAAAAAAAAAAATATTGTCAATCCGGTACATCCTCAGTGTTAGTGCTGTATTTATTTCGCGCTCCAGCCACGTACTCCCTTTATAATTGCACCTCCAGATCCGTCATAAATATAAACATATTAGTGTACGGTTTTCAATTATAATTTTCCTTAAAATGTGCAATAGGTGATCAAACTTTAGCACCTAATAAGGCTAATTTGTTGTCGGTTTCTTAATTTTTATCGTGAGTTCTGCACAACAATTTGAACTATTCTGTGAAATATAACTTTTTCTTCTTTTCAAATTCCATTTAGCTTTTTTTCTTTTATGTCAACCAATGCCGAAGTTATCGTTCCAGCCTTTTTTTCTTCTTAGTTGAACATTTTCTGTCTACTTATGTAACAAGATAAAGTCACCTTCCGCATACTGTGCTCCTATGCTAACCTTATCTCACACCTAAGATGCCATCTATTATTTTATATATGAAAAACATCAAAATTTGATTCTAAAATTAACTAGTTAATTATTTAGAGTTAAGGTAAGAATTCCCTACTTTTATAGTTTGAAGTGGTTTTTGAATTTTGGTTTGTTTTTATCTAAAAATATCATTCAGTTATCTTTGAACAATTGATTTGATTTTCTATTTTTGAGATCTTTGGGTGTTTTGACAATTTCCTTCTTTATTCTGTTAGATTAATTGTGTTGTGATAATTTATTGTTCTTCTTTAACTTCCTTTTCCGAATTCTATTTGAGGTTGGGGTTGCATTCCTGATAATTGTTTTTTCTACGTTATCATTAAGTGTATCAAACATCCCTTACTGTCTGGCTATACTATACCATAGTTTGTGTCAACTTGCTGCCCCATGTATTGTGATATTCTGCCTTATCTATTTTTTGGCCCAATGTTACTGTCACTACTGACAGTTCAGTTTGAGTTAACTTGTTGCTTCCATAAATAAGGTCTTCTGACATTCCTATTTTGATCTTTCCCAATATTCCGCGTCATTTTTTGCTCGAGATATCCCCACACTACCACGGCAATAAACTTCAGTTTGTGTCTACTTGATTGCTTTCTCTGTGAAATGCAGACTTTTGCAAATTTTATATTCATTACCAGCTCTCTCATATCTTTCCAAAGTTCCATTTTCTTCTACCATAGCTATCGTATTCCTACCAGACATGGGTGGAAAATGCAATATCGTGGTTTCATTTTTCTTTAAATTTTGTTGTTTTAGCGTTTATTCTCTTACAAACAACCATTCTTTCCATTTTAGATTCAGGTTTAGAAAAAAGTAGAATTAGGTTGATATAACAAGAAGGTTTCGATGGCTCTTGCCTGAAAATCTTTTTTTTTTTTTTATATAAATAACACTATCTGTCTGGTACCAAATATTTTACTCAAATTACTTCTGATCCACAACACAGGAGAAACTGTTTTTACGGTTCCCTTAGTGTGGACAGTAGGCATCGAATTAAAAATATGTTCATCTCATTTTTATTTTAGCTTTTTTTTATTATTAGTATCTATTCTGTGTTATTTCTTTATAAAAACTAAAAAATTATGTCAATAAAATTACAATTACAAAATTACTTTTAACTTTCACAGGTTGCTTCAGTACTTTTAGAAAATGGAGCATCTCTTACGTCCACAACAAAGAAAGGTTTTACTCCACTCCATCTGACTGGAAAATATGGAAACATCAAAGTAGCCAAACTATTGTTGCAAAAGGAAGCCCCCGTAGATTTTCAAGGAAAGGTAAGATTCATAATTTATGACACTGTGTTTTTTTTTTAAAAAAAAAACCAAGCGGTTTTTTTAATATCATCAAAACTGTAAATGTTACAATTACTGGAGTTGAATTATTGAGTCTAATTAATAATTCCCTTTGAATAAAATAGATCATTAACTGTTGACTATTGAAACATTTTTTTTTTTATTGATTTAACATTTTTTTACCATCCATTCTCTGGAAACTTACAAACAAGCTACCCACATTGACCTCACCCAGTTTGGGTTTATAGCCAGCATCACGAGGGGATCTGCTTAGTAAAAGCTCGCTGTACGATGCTTAAATTCAGTGATCTATCGCAAACCGTGTCCTAGACGGTGGCTATTTTTTAGATTGATAGATAATATTTTCATTCATTTGCACAATACAAATAACTCATTTCTAGTCCTAGGCAAATCCTGGATTCTAAGATTTCGGACACACACATGGTACAACCCCGCTGGACGTTACTTAACTTCAACGATCTGTTAACAGTAACTGGGCCGAGAATAGCCAACATCACGAGGGCGCTGACATGTTCAACCATTTAGTAAAACATGCCTGACGTTGCTTAACATAAGTAATCTAACGGGAACTGAAGTATTCAACGTGCTATAGACGCTGGCTTTATATTTCCTTAATCTCAGTATTACTTATGTGAAACTGTTTTAGGAGCACAGCTTGTAATGGTATGATAGTCTTGAATACGAAGGCATCATAAAATGTTTATATTTTATTTTCCAGAATGGGGTGACCCCTCTACACGTTGCTAGTCATTACGATCACCAGAATGTGGCACTACTTCTCCTAGAGAAAGGCGCCTCAGTTCATGCTACCGCAAAGAATGGACATACACCTTTACATATCGCCGCTAAGAAAAATCAGGTATTTTTTTTTTTTTTAAAGAAACTGTTACATATAGTAATATTTACAAAAAGTATTGATATCTTACTTACAAAAAAATTATCATTGAAAAAAGGCTAAGCTCCACCCACTCCTCCGAAAATTCCTCCCATGAAAGCAATGCTATCCCTTATTATAAAAGACTTTATTGACGGAACGAAGTGTGATCTTGTTTTAACACGACGAATTTTCTTTTCTTTGTCTTTTTACTACGACAACTCTCGATTAAATTTAGTATGAACAATTATTATATTATTAGAACTTATTAGCTTTTTGGGCCGTTTCGGACCTTCCGGAGCCAAATGATCATTCCAGTGGGTGAGGTATACATTTTACAGAACCACTATTGCGGGAATTAGACTATGGAGCTCGGTTACTCCGCTAATTTTCGGGGTAATATTTTCATTTAGTAAATATCTTGAGAATATAATTCGATGGTACTGAAATTAAAACCCACGCCCTATTGTGTACCATTCAGAGCGTCTTGCCACTGTAACAACTAAGGTAAATATCTACTTACTGACTGACTGACTCGTAATACAACTAAAGTAAACGTGAGTATTTTAAAATCGAAATATACCAAAACCAGCGTCCCCCGATCGCGGCTTCGCCCGCGCATATTTTAAACTAGCTGTTTTGCCAATGCTTCCCTACGGNGGTATTGGTTTGTGTCCAGCCTGTATAGTGCAACCTTTAAAACCCAAGATTTAAACGTTTCGCCAGGCGCCCTAGTGGCACGGCCATTATGACTTTTTAGTAAATTCAAAATATTATTTTGTCCTTTCCCGGTTTTGAACTCGTAACTCTGGTATGGCTGACCATACCTTTGCAGAAAAATGGGACCGTGACTGTCCCATTTTGGTGAATAAATTAGAAATTTGGCCGTAACTCGAAAACGGCTTGATATACTTTAGTTCTGATAATTTTCCTGGGGTCGTAGACCATGATTTTGGGGGGTCCATTCCCATCAATTTTTTGGTATCTCCTACCGTTTGGGCTGCGGTATTGCAACAGACAACCCCTCATACATAGGTACATGGTACATAGATACATAGGTACACACAAATTTCTGATTTATATGTTAAGAAGACGATGTATCATGCTATTCATGCTATCTCTCTCGCTCCAATGTATTTCTTATGTGGATTGTTAACTTTTCGCGATCTCTACCCCTTAAGATAAAATTTTTGCAAAATCCTTTCTTAGTTAATAGTTTTGGCTATACATTGATCAGTCACTCAGGACATTGCCTTTTATATATAAAGATAGGGAAGTTTAAATTCTGTTAGGAGGAAAGGCGAGTAGTCCATTTAACAAAATAGTATCTAAGACTTATTAATGTTGGGTTGCTGAAAGAGCGGGGACTTTAGGGAGAGTATTTCTCCTTCTTATTAATATTTTCATATTATTTTTTATTCACAGATGGATATTGCGACAACTTTATTGGAGTATGGAGCCAAATCTAATGCGGAATCTTTGGCCGGTTTTACGCCACTTCACTTAAGTGCCTCTGAAGGACATACCGATATGTCTTCTATGTTGATTGAGCATGATGCTGACGTTAATCATTCTGCAAAGGTTCGTCTTTTGATGTTAATAAAATTAGAGAGTCTCTCTAATTTTATTAACATCAAAAGACAAACCTTGTCTTTTGATGTTAATAAAATTAGAGAAATAAAATTAGAGAGAGAGAGGTTTAAATAATGTAAAAACTAACACGAAGCACACCATCTCTGATCTTGTTCGGGGGCCTCCTTTTTCAGCACAACCAATATACAAAACAAATATTCAATCTATTCATTCTAGTTCCAGCCTGACAAGAGTGGGGATTCCCCCGAGCCAGCTGTACTGGTGTAAACATGCAATGATTTTAGCTGAAGGTTTAACAAGGGGGCCCGCATATTTTCCCTCCCAGGCCCGGATTCTTTCCCTGCTTCCCTGCATTCGCTCGGTAGAGCATGTCTTGCAACAATTCCACCCCAATAAAATGCTTTAAACATTCAAACTCTTCTATTAGCTATTGAATAAATATTCTGCCAGAGTGACACATGGGTTTATTATTTTACTGGCTAAAAAATACCTTCCCCCTCCCAAATTTGATAAAATCCGTTCGTCCGCCGTACCCTGTACACCGTCAGCTAAGTGGCAATTTTTCGTGACGAATTCAAAGGTCCATTATTGAAAATAATAAACCAAAAGAGAAAAACCTCCTAAATGCGTCAAGATTAAAGCAATCTCAATTCCGTTCCGGTTGGTCCAGGTAGCTAAATTTTTATGTTTGTCGCTTTGGATAATCAGTTAGAAATGAGTGTCCTATCTGACAGAGTTTCCCCCAATGATATCGTCCATGCGGGAACCCTACCAACCTTACCATGGACCAGATTCATGGAGGTGGCGGTATTTTTAGTCGCTTTGGATAATCAGTTAGAAATGAGTGTCCTATCTGACAGAGTTTCCCCCAATGATACCGTCCATGCGGGAACCCTACCAACCTTACCATGGACCAGATTCATGGAGGTGGCGGTATTTTTAGGACTGGATAAGGAGGAGTTAATTAATCGCGAGCTGATACTACTCGTACTACTAACCCTCATTTTTCCTCCGTAATGGATACCATCCAATGAGGTGAATCAGGAAGTGTTCATCTGCCAACAAGATTATGCTATATTCAAAATTGAAATTTTGTGGTGAACTAAACTTTTGACTGATTAGACTTTTTGGCTATGATTTTTTCTTGTTCCCTGCCTGAAATTTCCAGGGCATTGCCTTCACCAGGGCAGACAAAGTAAACAATTATTATTTTATTAAGCAAAATTGAACTCTATGATTATTTNATATATATATATATATAACAATAAGTAATATTGTAAATAATAATTATGTAAATATCAATAGTTTTACTATACTTAAATCATGTAAATAATACTTATAGAAACAAAATAAGATGACCCCTCTACCACCATCAATTAGAATTCTCTCTTTCTCTCTACCATCAGAGTTCAAATTAGAGTCAGTCAACTTGAGAATGTCGTAACAGACGAAAGCGCTCGTGACTCGCCTTATTATTTGTAGTTGATACACAATATTTTATTGAAATTTATAATTATTATTTTATTAAGCAAAATTGGACTCTACGATTATTTTTTTTCACCCAATGATTGTGCACCAAAAAATACCCATCTACGTCATTGAAATCGTCACGAAAAATTGCCACTCAGGCAGTTGCTTTTATTCAATTGAGAACCACGTGATATTTCCGACAGACGCTCACTTCCTGATTCACCTCAGTGGTAATATCGATCACATAGAAAAAATGGATTCAATTCAGTTGATGTTTTTAGCCCGGGATGTTGGTCTCGTCATGATAGTGAAGTGAAGATATTGTTTTGGATTTTTTTTTTTTTTTCAGAACGGATTGACTCCCCTCCATCTTTGTGCTCAAGAAGATAGAGTTAGCGTTGCTGATATTTTGTTAAAAAATGGTGCAAAAGTTGACACCGCTACCAAGGTGGGTTAATTTTGGTTATAGTTGTCTTTTTTGAAGGTTAATAATAGGTTAATGCCCGAACCATTTGCCACCATCTAACTCTTAGATCTCGATTTTTATGTGTTCGAATACTCAAAATAATTATGGTAAATTCTGCCTCAATGGGGGATTGAACTCACGCCTTTCTGTTTAGCAGGTGAGCGCTTCGCCACTGTGCAACCAAGGTTGAATACGTTTAGCTATGGCATCGCATCATCGAGTTTTCTTGATTACGAGTCAGTCAATCAGTAGAGCAACCGGGCTATGTGATTAGCCNTTTTTTTTTTTTTTTGGCTTAACATCTTCTCTTTATCTATTGGTCATTCGAGACGGTCGGTTTACCCTCCATTCGTTTGAAACTTGCAAATCAGCTACCAACATTGACCTCACACAGCTTGGGTTGGGCCGGAAAAATAGCCAGCATCATGAGGGCGCGAACCCACGTGGACAGGTGAAACCCACATGGTTCAACTTCAGTGATCCAACGGAAACTGATGTATTCAACGTACCATAGACGCTTGCAAAATTTTCAAGCTTTAAATACATCAAAACTTGTAGGGAAGAATTTTTTTGTGTCTTACAAAGCTACACACTCATCAATCACTATCTCTCATACGCACTCATCATTCAGTATTTCTCATACGCACTCATCATTCAGTGTTTCTCATACACACGTATCATTCACTGTCTCTCATACACACTCATCATCTACTATCTTCCATTCAAACTCATCCTTCTATTTGTCATGATTTTCTTGTTGAAGGAAAGAATTTAAATATTTTTAATTTTCGTCGAATCGACTTTTTCAATTTTAGAATGAAAGTCACTAAAGACATTTCTATATTATAATTATTATTACCTTCTATTTGTCATTCATACATACACCCGACACTCATCTTTCACTCACACAGCGTCAATAATTGCTCTAAACTACTTGAAATACAGAAGTGATGGGGCGTAGACGACTTTAAAAAAAGCTGAGCATCTTTGAGCACGACTATTTCACCAACTGATGATGAACTTTTCTTTTGTCCACAGAAAGGTTTTACTCCTCTTCATATAGCGTGTCACTATGGACAACTCAATATGGTCAGACTGCTTTTAGACAATGGAGCCAATGTATCGAGCACTACTGACCAAGGATTCACTCCCCTCCATCATAGCGCCCAGCAGGGACATAGTACCATTGTCTCTCTACTTCTTGACAGAGGAGCATCGCCTAATGCTACAAATAAGGTAAATAAATTAACTAGTACTTCACTTCTCTGCATCATAGCGCTCAGCAGGGACATAGTATCATTATCTCTTTACTTCTTGACAGAGGAGCATTGCCTAATGATACAAATAAGGTAAGTAGATTAACTAGTACTTCACTCCTCTGCATCATAGCGCTCAGCAGGGACATAGTATCATTGTCTCTCTACTTCTTGACAGAGGAGCATCGCCTAATGCTACAAATAAGGTAAATAAATTAACTAGTACTTCACTCCTCTCCATCATAGCGCTCAGCAGGGACATAGTACCATTGTCTCTTTACTTCTTGACAGAGGAGCATCGCCTAATGCTACAAATAAGGTAAATAAATTAACTAGTACTTCACTTCTCTGCATCATAGCGCTCAGCAGAGACATAGTACATTGTCTCTTTACTTCTTGACAGAGGAGCATCGCCTAATGCTACAAATAAGGTAAATAAATTAACTAGTACTTCACTCCTCTCCATCATAGCGCTCAGCAGAGACATAGTACCATTGTCTCTTTACTTCTTGACAGAGGAGCATCGCCTAATGCTACAAATAAGGTAAATAAATTAACTAGTACTTCACTCCCCTCCATCATAGCGCCCAGCAGGGACATAGTACCATTGTCTCTTTACTTCTTGACAGAGGAGCATCGCCTGATGCTACAAATAAGGTAAATCAATTAACTAGTACTTCACTTCTCTGCATCATAGCGCTCAGCAGGGACATAGTACCATTGTCTCTTTACTTCTTGACAGAGGAGCATCGCCTAATGCTACAAATAAGGTAAATAAATTAACTAGTACTTCTGTCATCAGTAACGGCTCACCACGAAGCTCTATACCAGGGGTTTTCAAACTTTTTGGTACCGCGCCCCCTTTTCTTGAAATGAAAGCCTCCCACGCCCCTCCCCTTTACATTATAAATTATGAATGGGAATAGGTGTTGCTGAATGGTATCTTATTAAAAACGCTAATGGGTTGCTGAATGCTATCTCTTTGAAATCGCTAATGTGTTGCTGAATGCTATCTCATTCATTTTTTTTAAACATCATGTTCAATAAAATCGTGTACGTATATTTTAACCAAATGATAATATTTCAACTGGTCTCGCGCCCCCCTTTGCTTGCCTTTACGCCCCCCCCCTCAGTTTGGGAACCTCTGCTCTATACCAAGAGCATTCAAATCTGACAATGTGGTCGAGAGTTTTGTCGGACGAAGAATTTAAGATAGACTTCATTTTCTCCGGTTCTCATTTTTAAAGACCGGTGTTAGAAGACAATTTGCAAAACTATCGACAAGCATGCGACAGCCTTTTCGACCTCATGACGACGTTTGGGACCGATTCCACCTCAACTGATGGCAGAAAAAAATATTCTCAATAATGAATCTTTGAAATCGGTCACCATTTTTTTTTTTTTTTTTTTTTTTTTCAATCTCCCCAAACTCCACCAAAATTGTATGTTTTACCTTCGTTGTTGTTGTTGTAGTTGCGGTTTATCTCACAAAATTAACCATTCTTCCCATTTATGGATGCATGATTAATTAAAATGCTAGAAACAGATTGATATGAGTTTACCGAAAAGATTTTGTTGGCCCTTGGCTGGAACTGTGATGGTATGCGTTCCAGGTCGTCCTGGTGCGTAGAACCGGCCATTGCGAGGAAAAAAAAAAAAAAATCGGTCCTCCGTCGTCCACATTTAGGCATTTTTACCACTTTAATATTGACCAAAATATTGATATTTGTTATGTGGGTCCCATTTCAGGTCTAGTCGGCCATCGAAGCTCGACGTTACTTGGAGTCATAGTCAAAAGAGTTCATAGATATTTTTAATATTCGATATTAACCCGAGCTCTCTCATTCTCGAAAAGTCCTCAATATTTGATTGAAAATGTACCTTCTTCCCCCATCCCACTCCTATACAAACTTATGATACTGCAAACCTAACATTTATCTCTTTGCTGATAGCAATCTTTTTCAACTTTGCTTTCATGTACGTATCATTGGAGTTGTAGTTCTTTTAAAAAGGGGTTGAAAAAAAAAACATGATTAGGAAAATAATTTTCCGGAGGGTGCGTTGCATCCGAAACAGGGAGACGTGTCTCCTTGAGACAATCTTATTATTTTTAATATAAATCGTACAAAAGATAGTTTGCGGAGAATATCTTTAGAGGTTTAGGATGTTGTGTCCGGGATCCATTTTGGGTGAAAACCAAAATTGACTCGTTTTATTGGTATTCCAGAAAAATGCCACAGCTCTAGGTATTCATTCATTCAATAGTGGCATCATTGTGTCCGATGGTAGCCAGTAGCTCCAGATAAGTTGTAGTCTACTGCTAAAGTTTTTAATTGTTATATCTTTTTTTGGAGGCTGATAATTGACATGGGTACCCAGAATCATGAGAATCACTGTGATCGTCTGTAACGCAAGAAAATGATATAACACAGTTGCTTTCTGTATTATTTTACACCAGTGATTCTCAATCTTTTTAACACCACGGCACACTCCACATGATGGTATTAATTTCGCGGCACACTTCGTTAACAAAGCATCCCTCTCTAGGTTTAATAGTAGAGAGACAAATCCTCATATTATCTTCAAGAGTAGAGAAAAGTATTACATCTTCACACTTCGTGGTAGTAGAGTGGTAGTACTCTGCAGTAGTAGAGAGACAAATCCTCATATTATCTTCAAGAGTAGAGAAAAAATATTCTCTGCAATAGTAGAGAGACAAATCCTCATATTATCTTCAAGAGTAGAAGAAAGTATTCTCTGCAATAGTAGAGAGACAAATCCTCATATTATCTTCAAGAGTAGAAGAAACTATTCTCTGCAATAGTAGAGAGACAAATCCTCATATTATCTTCAAGAGTAGAAGAAAGTATTCTCTGCAATAGTAGAGAGACAAATCCTCATATTATCTTCAAGAGTGGAAGAAAGTATTCTCTGCAATAGTAGAGAGACACATCCTCATATTATCTTCAAGAGTAGAGAAAAGTATTCTCTGCAATAGTAGAGAGACAAATCCTCAATTTATCTTCAAGAGTAGAAGAAAGTATTCTCTGCAATAGTAGAGAGACAAATCCTCATATTATCTTCAAGAGCAGAAGAAAGTATTCTCTGCAATAGTAGAGAGACAAATCCTCATATTATCTTCAAGAGTAGAAGAAAGTATTCTCTGCAATAGTAGAGAGACAAATCCTCATATTATCTTCAAGAGTAGAGAAAAGTATTCTCTGACACTTTTTGTATTTTATGTTAGTCGGAGCAGAAAACCCGTGCTCACAAAACCATGAAGTTGAAAATCGGAGTGCCTCTTTCGAAAGCAATGGGTATTCCCGTTAAAGGGATACCCAGAAAGAATTTAGAGACATTTTAATTTTAAAAATAGCTCGCGGCACACCAGTGTGTCGCAGCAAGAGAATCACTGTTTTACACAATCAGTTCTGGTGAACTAGGCTCGTGAGGATGCCGATCTCCGTGGGCGAGTTGTTAAGAGCATTGACTCTTGGTCCGGAGGTTGAAGGTTCGAATCCCGCCCGGAGCGAAAATTATCTGATCGAATTTTCTCGTTTCCGGAATGGCATAGCTGTGAAAAGGAGTGCCCTGAAGTAATGTGAATGCGGTTCCGGGGCATAACTTTTTTTTTTAAAGAAAAAAAAGGCTCGTGAGGATGTCACTCTCAATTAACTTTTTAAAATCTCATTTACTTTTCCTTATTAAAAGTTAAAAGTGAGCAAGTCATAAATGGATTGGTAGAAATTACGCCGTCGGTAGGCATAGCCGTATTGGCCGTTTCCATTCTGCTGTCATGCCCACAATTATTTGAAATAGTTTGGTACCGATAGTAAGATATGAATCTCTCTAAAAAATGATAATTTATTAATTGACAAATCTAACGTGTTTAAAAAGTACTGATTTATCAGTTTTCTTCAGTTAGCATGGGCAGAAAAAACACGTTTTTTCCTTATATATTGGTGAGATTAACGTGTATAATACTTAAAAGTATTATACACGTTAATCTAAAATTGACACATGATTTATCAGTTTTTTTAGTTAGCATGGGCAGAAAAAAACACGTTTTTTCTTTATATATTGGTGAGATTAACGTGTATAATACTTAAAAGTATTATATACGTTAATCTAAAATTGACACATGATTTATCAGTTTTTTTTCAGTTAGCATTGGCCGAAAAAACACGTTTTTTCTTTATATATTGGTGAGATTAATGTGTTTAAAAAGTACTGATTTATCGGGTTTTTTTTTCAGTTAGCATGGACAGAAAGAACACGTTTTTTTCTTTATATATTGGTGAGATTAACGTGTATAAAAAGTACTGATTTATCAGGTTTTTTTTCAGTTAGCATGGACAGGAAAAACACATTTTTTCTTTATATATTGGTGAGATTAATAACCTCTGAAATCGATCCAGACATCAGGCAGCGTAAGGACACATATAAAATTGTCTCATTCTATCAATTTTCAGGAAGGACATACAGCTCTTAGCATTGCTCAAAAGCTTGGTTACATTAGTGTTGAAGAATCACTCAAAGGCGTCACTGAAACGCTTATCATCGCCAAAGGTGATGGCGAGAAACATAAAGTTGTTGCCCCTGAAATAATGCAAGAAACTTTTATGTCCGATTCTGAAGACGAAAATGGTAAGTTCAAACTTTAATAGTACAAACTGAAATTCTCTAATTGTACTATCTTCTTTGTACTATCCGTCTTTGTAATTTACTATTTGTATTTTTGCNCAAGTGGTACTTCGTAATGTGAAGGTTGAGAAGCCCTGCTCTATAAGATGATTAAAAACCATCGGTACATCACAAATGTCTTCCCCACCGAACATAAAGTTATACAACCCCTTCCCCAATGGTGGTGGTACTCCAAAAATTCGAAAAAGTACCAAGTGGTACTTCGTATTGTAAAGGTTGAGAACCACTGCTCTATAAGATGATTAAAAACCATCGGTACATCACAAATGTCTTCCCCACCGAACATAAAGTTGAGTGATTGTGTCAAAGTTTTGTGTGTTCCAATTAGAAATTGACTTTTCAATTTGGGTTAAACGTTAAACAAGCTTGCATTCCAGAGGGAATTGTTACAGCTCAAAATATTTTGATTTGGAAACTTTCAAACGAATGCCATTGTATGCACGTAATAAAATGGACAGACAGCGTCTACGTCACGTTGAATATGCTACGGTAAAAGTAGATAATTGGTTATTGTATACAATTACCGGTAAATGTAGGAAATTATTCTCAAATGTTTAATCGGAATTTTTTTTAATTATTAAAATACAAATTCGCGACAAGAGTCGCAGCTTTATTTTACAAAAATTAACAAAAATAAAATACAAGAAAATAATAATTTTTGTGTTATTATTATTATTATAAAATACAAAAATAAAATACAAGAAAATAATATTTTTTGTATTATTATTATTATTAACTTTTTTAAATATGCCGAGATTTTTTTTTTTTTTTTCATTTATTATTTTATCATTTTTGTTAAATTAGGATACTATAGTCGAATTTTATTTATTTGAATAAAGGATTATTCAGGTTTCCTTCGCATTTTATTTTGTGAAGAATTTTGGAAGCAAGATTGTGAATACAGCTGATTATTCCTTTTTTTATTTACCAATTTGGCCACTAGAGGGAGCGTTCTCACCTCAAAAGATGGGTATGGAACAGGGGAGGTTTGTCTGGCAACCCTTCTCAAAAAATTAACGTCTCCTAACCCCTCTAATTGGGTTAAAATTGGTAACAAAAATTGGCCAGACACTCCTTCCCGGTTTCAGAACCTTCAATGTGTCAGAAATGAGGTTAGACTCTACAAAACTAAACAGAGGTAAAAATTCAAAACAACAAACATGAATCCGAACAGCCAATCAGAATTGGAATAAAAGTGAAGATCAAAATGGCGGATTTGTGAATCAAGAAATAGTTGGGTCACAATTCTTCATTTTCGCCATCTTGCTTCCAAATTTCTCACGAAATAAAATGCGAAGTGAGTTGGAATAATCCTTTATTCCAATAAATAAAATTCGATTTATATAAAGCGTTGTCAAGGGCGACGAGCTTTATTTAAATCTGTATATGACAAAATGCGAAAGTGTGATTTCCTTCTATCCATTAATCACTTACTAACTTTCCATGAGGAAATGTAAATCATACTTGAGATTTTTGAAAAGTTACTTGAAATTATCATCCTCAGGGGCTGAGCCCAGAATTGTGTTACTGTATGCATTCTCAGTCCCCATCAGAATAAAACTCTGCGTTTAAGGTTTAACGCCACATCAGAAACTCATTAGACTGTTCTCAGTTTGGTAGAACCGTAAGATCACGTACAAAAGCGTAAGTGACGTAATACTTAAGTGGATTAGTTATTTTATTTGTGGTCCGAACAATATTTGGTTATTTAGGTACTTCGGCCCATGTCTATAAAGGGTTTCGTACAATATTTTTGAGGGATTCTTGCAGGATTATTTTCAAGAATGAAACTTATTTATGGTTTCAAGGTACAAAGACTCCAAAAATCGAATTAAAAAATCCGTTCGTCCGCCATATTGGTTTTGTCACGTTAAACTGTTAACCGGTTGTGTATTGTTGTGGGTTTTTCATTACATAACGTCATCTATTGGTCATTCGAGACGGGGGGTTTTACCCTCCGTCGGTCGTTCGCTGAAAACTTACATACCCATATTCACTTCACTCAGCCTGGGTTGTGTCGGTAATAGCCAGAATCACGAAAGTGTGAACCTACGTTATCACTCAAGTAGTATGCTAGTGGTAAGACGTTCTGACTGGTAAACAGTAGGGTGTAAGTTTAAACCCAAACAACCCATGGAATTTCATCCTCATGAATTTAAGATTATTGCCACTATTGGAGGACATAGAAGGGGCCGGGATTATCAACATCTAGGCCGGCGTCCTCAGAGTAGCATAATATGTTGCTCAATACTCGACCACCGTCGCCTCGCTTTCCGAAATGGACACGGAAAGACATTTTTACAGCCGCGCTCTGGATATTCCACATATCTCAAGTCATATATGAGCAGAATCGACTCCACAATAAAAAATGAATGTGATTTATGTAGGTGAACACCTCATGACACCCAACACCTGTTCAATTGTCCTGTTGTTGCAGTAGCAGCAGCAGCAGCGATTTCACCAAAAAGGTGTCACTTCATCCTCCGAAAACTTCAGGAACTTGGCTACAGGTACCGGATTTCTCCGCAGGTCGACAGGTGTGAGTGTTGTAGGATTTGCAGGACAATTGAACAGGTGTTGGGTGTCATGAGGTGTTCCCCTGCATAAATCACATTCATTTTTTATTGTGGAGTCGATTCTGCTCATATATGATTTGAGATATGTGGAATATCCAGAGCGCATCTGTGATAGAGTGGTCCTCGTGGGGCGCGGGAGTTTCTCTTCCTCTTCAGAAATTTCGGGTGGAGGTGCATTCAGTATTTTATTTTTCTCGTACTGTTCTATTGCATTTTGCACACACAGTATTGGTATGAAAAGGTGTATATATTAATTTGAGAGTTGTACTGTCAATGTTTGGTCCAGGTAGAAGACGGGGCAGATGTTCATCTTCACATTGGTTGGTTTTTCTTATGTTACGGGGGCGAGAACCATCTAGTAACTAGACCAACCTTGCCTGACTTTCTTTTATATAAAACCATCCTATCATCAAATGTGTCTGCTACTACTCCATAATTTAGTTTCCCCTTCCAGTTTGACACCCATTGAGAAAATTTGAAATGAAAACAAACTCTTGGGAGAGGTTCGTGGAGGAGCTAGGCGTATTAAACATAGTTTTTGGCAACTTTATCGTCTCCGTCATAATGGAACAATTTAACAGCCCGTCTAATTCATTATATTTTAGAAGAAAGCGATCAGTAAGCAAACGGACAAAACAGATTTCTTTTCTCTGACTTTGATTTGCCCGTAAACCTTTAATGATATAAAAGAGAAGAAGTGGTGTATTCACAAAAGCAGATATGGGGGGGGGTCGCCCCACTCTCCCCAGACCTGAAGAAATTGATCGTTGAAATACTTTTCTCCTCAAATTTGTTATCTATATACCACTGACTTCCATGTCGATTATAATTTGGGGCCTTCATTGCTCCCCCCCTCAACTGGAGACCTTTTTTTTAAAAAAAAAAAGAAAAAAAGTTATGCCTCGGAACCGTTTTCGAATTACTTCAGGGCACTCTACAGCCATACCATTCCGGAAACGAGAAAATTCGACCAGAAATTCGATCAACTGGAGACCTATATCCATCCGTTTGTATTCTTACAGAAAACATTAATTCTTACTTTATTTTTGACGAAAAAAAATTCGAACGGATAATGGACATTTTGATAAATTGTTTTTTGAATATAAAATGTCCGGTTTTATTTGAATCACCGTCATACTAAGAACTAACTTGAAGGTTTGGTGATTCGAACCTTCAAAGTTCCGAGATTTATTTGAAGATAAAATTAAATTTAATGTAGACTTTGTAGAGAAAAAAGAACGGCAATCTCATTTATGTTTTTCTTCGTTACGGAACCTATTATATGTGACTGACTGTAACGCAAAGGTTAGAGGATCAACTGGACTCCAAATGGGAACTACGAACCTATATTTGAAATTTCCTTACTAAAGGTTAGCATTAAGTTAGTGACCAGAGTGGCACCACTAACGGCGGACAAATCTTTTTTAAAAACAAACTCTGCATAGTAACGTAAAATAACAAATTTCGGGGTGGGGGTTTTATGGTTTATTCCAAGAGTTTATTATCGATAATTTTAAACTGTTCATAGGATGATATTTTTGAAACTATTTAAAAATGGTTCTTTAGTTTTAACTGAGGAGCCAGCGTCTACGGCACGTGGAATACTCCAGTTCCCGTTAGATTACTAATGCTAGCAACGTCCGGCGAGGTTTTACTAAATGGGTGAACACATAGGTTAGCGCCCTTATGATGTAGGCTATTCTCGACCCAACCCAGGATTGTAGTAATCTTTGTAATGCTGTTATGTGATGTAAAAGAGTAAGTTTTGGTCATGCAATAAAATGTATTAGCATAAAATAATAAGTATTAACAGGCCCGACGAGAAGCGGGGGGGGGGAATCCCCCCAGGCCCGGGATTTCCTAAGAGGTCCGGTGAGAAAATTATCATAATGACATTTTTCAAGTTTTTTTTTTTCTGAATAATAAATAAATCAACTTAAAAGTTTTGAAAAATATTCAAACACACAAAATCAGAAGTTTAGCGATAGTGGGCTAATATGGGACAATGGCTATTGCAGGACACTGATTTTAAAATATAGTGCGACCTTTCAGCTTGTACAGCAATCATAAATATTGGTATATTTCGTAAACATTAACATCTGATAATCGAATTATTTGTTGCCAAGAAGAAGGGTACACGCCTTTTCACATCAACTAAGTGAATTGCCTAATTTTACTATTATTACTGCCCATACGGTGATTTTAGATGAAAGAATAATAGGGGGGCCGTAAATCTCCCCCCCCGCCCCCGGCCCGGATTTTCTGTTTACGGCCCTGAGTATTAACAAAATATATATATATATTTTCTATATATATATTCTCATCAATTGTTTAAAATTGTACCAAACTACAGATAGCTCAATCGTTGTGGTCACCGTGTGTTTGTGTTTGTATTTTCATCTACTCTGACCAACTGTTTTCATAATAACAACAGAAAGATGCCTCAAAAACATTTCAAGGCTAAAAAATATTCTCTCGTTAATTTTTTTGCCAATTTTATTTCAACAAAAAAATTTCCGTCTCTTTCTATTAAAATTTAAAACAATAATAATCTCTTCGTGAATGGTGAATGCTATTCGAATTGAAGTCAAACACATACAGAGTGACCAAGAACATTCCGAACAGCTCAAATCAGTCAAATATTAATTCGGCTCACATAATATAATGGCTTCCATGGGGGAAAATTTGGCGCGGGATTATTATTATAATTCCCCTTGGTTTTTCGTCGTTCATCTCCAGGGCTGGATTAACAATAGTAGCACTTGTAGCACGTGCTACGGGCCCCACGCTTTGACAACTTACACTAGATATTTTGACATTTCTGGGTTGACAATTGAAAAAACATATCATTTTGACGGGGCCCCCAACTCTTCAAAGTATGTAGTAAAATCTAATTTAGGAAAGTACAAGTAGGTACCTACTACCTAGGAACTTAATGAAGAAACGAGTATTGCAACATAAGCAAATTGGTTTTTTTAGCATGAGTGGTAACCATGTTTTATCGATGTTGATATACTCAAAATTTAATTTCACTTTTCTCTACCCCCTGTAGGTACTAGACCAAAACACCAAAAGATAATCAATTTTTGTACTGGCTCCAAAAAGCAGACTACTTAGACGGCGTCTGTGGGGGGTGGAGGGGGCCCCGCTCTGTGAAAGTGTTACGGGCCCCGCGGAAGGTTAATCCGGACCCGTTCATTTCTAGCTGTACTCAATTCAGGTTTTATTAATCTGCAGAACCGACCACAAAAATATAAAGGAAAATGTACGCCGAAGATAAATTGATCGCTGCTCCTAAGACCATTTTCCTAATTCGTCAATCAATCGTTGTTTTGTTTATCGGGTCGTTGTTTTGGTGGGCAAGGATTTGTCCTCAAAAAAGGATCAAAGTATGTTCGAAGATTTAATAATTATATAGAGTCCTCCTAATTGTGGTGTTTTTAAGTACATATAAGAGTATTTTGATGGAATTTACAAACTGCTGGCTATTTTTCGACCCAACCTAGGCGAGTTGAGGTCAATGTGGGTATGGTATCTAGTTTCCAGCGAATGAAGGGTAAACTGGTAAACCCCCCGTCTCGAATGGCCAATTCGATTCAAATAACCAATAAATGTTAAAGAGGCGTTAAGCCTTAAAAAATTCCGTTTCTCAACTTTAAAAGTTATACTTCTAACGCGCTTGGTGACGAAGGTATTTTGGTTTATTATTTTCAATAATGAACCTTTAGAATCGTCACAAAAAAATAACCCCTCAAAATTTGATATTTTACGTTTCTAGGTACCTACGCAGAATTCAAAAATCGATTAAAAAAGAAAAATTCGTCTGTCCGCCGTACGCCTTGATGAGTTTTTTTTTTTTTTTGCCACTTAACGTTTGACCGATTTTGATGAAATTTGCTATCAAGGTCCCATTTGGTATCTAATTGTGCCCCGAAACACTATCAGTCACATTTATAGGGTTCCACACTAAAATCGGTCAATGGTAAGTGGCAAAGGTGGCCATCCGGGCGGATAGTGTGCGGTGTACAGGGTACGGAGAGCGGCGGACGAACGAATTTTTTTAATTCAATTTTCGGATTTTGCGTACCTTGAAACGTAAAAATATCAAATTTGGGGGNAGGGGGTAATTTTTTTTTTAGCCAGTAAAATAATAAACCCATGTGTCACAGTGGCAGAGTTTTTTTTCTTTCTTTCTATAAAATAATATCTAGAAAGCGTGCTTCATAATTTGTGTCTTGTGTAGATTTGTGTTGTTTTGTTTTTTTATTTGTTTTTGTGTTTGTCTTGTCTTATTACACACATACACTATGTTTCGCCTTCCGCTCGCCCTCCTCACACACTTCGCACATCCTTGCAGCTGAAGATTTTTTACTGACAATCGCTGGACTCGGTCAACCCTCTCATGTATATCTACCATATTATCAAGGAGATTCCCTACTGACTCGTAAGTTATAATTTTATTTTCTCTCTCGCACCAAATTTTTTCCCCTCTTTTCTGGCACCTCNCCTCTTTTGATGAAGTTAGCTTGAAGATATTAATGAAAGATGATGAATCTGCAATGTTCTGCTTCCTCTTTTGATGAAGTTAGCTTGAAGATATTAATGAAAGAAACGGTGAATAACTCAGTGCTAGACCTCACCCAGTTTCGACGTTTATGAAGCGACAAAGAGAGGGTGGATAATAAATTTTCATCCTGAGTCAATGATC
>CM022879.1:32013937-32024634 GCA_012654025.1 Pachypsylla venusta | reverse complement strand
GATCGCAGTTGATGTTCATGTGGTATTAAAATGTTACCACACTACTTCCTGGGACGTTACTGATACTTGTAACTATCCAGGGATCATCAACCACTTGCTCGATTAAGTCCCCCAATAACTTAATCATCAGTTACCCCTGGGGGTTTATTATTAAATAAGTAACGATTTACTTTATCGACCCCCACCCCCTCCCTCCCGACATGAAGATCTCACCTGCCCCCCTATAGGCCAGATGCTGGCTACGCCCTTGTCCTTTTATTATCTTTATCAGTCAACAAAAAAATGCTACTTACGAGTAGCTTACGAGTAGCGAGAGTCGACTCTTTGAAGTGTCGACTCATTTCAAAAAGATGATTCGACTCGTGAGTGAGTCAAGTCGTGAGTCGACTCGTGGATGACTAGCCCATTCCTAATTTTCATATCGATCTGATACCATTTACTTTAAAAGAAAACGTAGACGGGGTTAAATGTTTTCTTAAAAAAAAAATAGTGGAAAACTAAATTTCGACTGATTTTATTTCCTCTGCCAAAACTTAACATTGAATCGAAATTGCATGTGACGACAGTTGTGACGTTTTTACAAACTTGAAAACATGAACATTTGATGACATACATTGCTGCGACAACTTCATTTCTTTGGACTTGAAGGGGATTTTTTTTAATAGATTTATTTATTTCTTCCTTATTTATATTAGGGCAGAGGTTCCCAAACTGGGGGGCGCGCCCCCATGGGGGGTCGTGAAGGCAAGCCAAGGGGGGCGCCAGACCAGTTGAGTTATTATCATGTAGTTAAAATATAAATGTACAAAAAATTTTTACAAATCTAATTTTATTTTAGAAAATTTGAATGAGATAGCAATCAGCAACACATTAGCGTTTTGAATAAGATAGTATTTAGCAACACATTAGCGTTTTGAATGATATAGCATTCAGAATTAGCGTTTTGAATGAGATAGCATTCAGCAACACATTAGCGTTTTGAATAATATGTCATTCAGCAACACATTAGCGTTTTGAATAAGATATCATTCAGCAACACATTAGCGTTTTGAATGATATAGCATTCAGCATTAACGTTGGAATGCGATAGCCTTCATTAACATATTAGCGTTTTGAATGAAATAGCATAATTTATAATGTAAAGGGAAGGGGGCGTGGGAGGCTTTCATATCAAGAAAGGGGGGCGCGGTACCAAAAAGTTTGGAAACCCCTGTATTAGGAAATCTATACTTCGGCAACCCCATACATACACTTCGGCATCAATTCGATGTGCGGCTGAACCTCCAGCTGACATTTTTACAAAGGCAGACAGTTCATTTATCTAAGGCGTCCAACAAACACAGAGTCATATTGTCTAAAATACTATAAAATAAAATTACATCAAATAAAGTAAAAAACATTTTGTTGATGACTAAGCCTGGCGCAGTGTCAAAAATAGAGCGGTCATGGAAAACACATCACTTGACAAATAATATATACAAATACATGCAAACTTGTTTGATCTTATTTTCCCATGTTGACGATGTTTTCCTCAAAGGAATTCTTTTCTACTTTCTTGATCCTATAAAGAAGGAAGTATTGTAATGGGCTGAATTTTTTCATGTCGAGTGTTCACTGCCGAGACCAGTTTTGGCATTAAAAACTCGACATCAAAAATTTCAAACCATTGCAAGAGTTTCTTCCTTTATTATACAGGGTGTTTCAAAAGGTTATGCAAAAAAAGAAACCACGTATGGTAGAGCTCAAATGAAGGCCACTTTGCTTAATAAACCCCTATACGGAAATGAACCCCAAGGGAGCTAGGGCCACCCAAAGTTGGCAAAAACATAAATTTTGTCTGATCTTGATAAAATTTGGTATTATTATTTTTCAAAATAATACTGGCACTAAAGAGCAAAGTCTACAGCCGAAGGCTTCAAAATCTTTTTAAGATAATACTATCACTAAAGAGCAAAGTCAACAGCAGAAGGCTGCAATATCTTTTGAAAATATTACTGTCACTAAAGAGTAAAGTCCGCAGCCGAAGGCTGCAAAACAAACTTGTTTGATCTCATTTTCCCATGTTGACGATGTTTTCCTCAAAGGAATTCTTTTCTACTTTCTTGATCCTATAAAGAAGAAAGTATTGTAATGGGCTGAAATTTTTAATGTCGAGTTTTCACTACCGAGACACGTTTCGAGGGCTCTGGAGACCAGTTTTGGCATTAAAAACTCGACATCAAAAACTTCAAACCGCAATAGTTTCTTCCTTTATTATACAGGGTGTTTCAAAAGGTTATGCAAAAAAAGAAACCACGTATAGTAGAGCTTAATATTTAATATTTAAAAAAAAAAATCTTTTTTTATTAAAATTAAAATGATACCTCAAATTTGAACACCCTATATATTTCCTTAAAGAGGGATGGTTAGTATTTTTATTTTATTTTGATTCCGGTTTCCAACTCCTAATTCTGGAGACAGGTCATAATATTGCAAACTATGTCCTAAATTAGTGAGTCTACTTAAAACTTTTTCGCTTTGAGTTGATATCTTGTCGCGACAAAATTTAAGATATCGGACCCTGACTTGCCGAATGTGGTCAGTAAAATGAAAATCAGGCCATACCTCGACAGCGGTTGAATATTTTTTGGTTCTCATAATTTTACCGGGGTCGTAGACGATTTTGAGTGGGTCCATTCCTATTAAATTTTTCGCCATCTGCTATCGTTTGGGCTGTGGTATTGTGGAACAGGTAACCCCTATATAAAACATACACACTGATTTATACATTTCGATAAAGAAAGTCGTGTGATGTTCACACCAGATTTTTTTCATGACATTTAACCATGGTTGGCTTCCTTCATTAACTTTGTTCTATGGCATTACATCATTTTCTTGTTTAATGATGTAATCTAAAATTTGTATTCGTGGGGATACATGCAATACAACAAGAAAGCCTCTTTTTTTTACATCTTCTCAAACATAAACGAATCTTACTATCATACTGTTTTTCATGATGGCAAATATTTGGCACTATTTATTTGGGTGAAAATTTATTGAATTTTGTGTGTTTGGTATTCATCACAAACACACCTATCACCTTGTTTATTAGCACACACCAAATATTTGGCACTATTTATTTTGGTGAAAATTTATTGAATTTTGTTGGTATTCCTTACAAACACAACACCAAATATTTCACCCTTTCTTATTTTGCCAGACCTAACCAAATATGTATTTTAACACGTACACGAACCAAATATTTGTGCCCCTATCACATTATTTAACATGACTTTCAATTAAAATTATTTGACATTCCAAAGATTTTATTTTTTAAACACGGGACTCTTAATCTCCTTAATTAAAAGGGTCCAAGCTAGGCGATCTTCATGTCATTTAACCATGGTTGGCTTCCTTCATTAACTTTGTTCTATGGCATTACATCATTTTCTTGTTCAATGATGTAATCTAAAATTTGTATTCGTGGGGATACATGCAATACAACAAGAAAGCCTCTTTTTTTTACATCTTCTTAAACATAAACGAATCTTACTATCATACTGTTTTTCATGATGGCAACAAATTTTGTGTGTTTGGTATTCATCACAAACACACCTATCACCTTGTGTATTAGCACACACCAAATATTTGGCACTATTTATTTGGGTGAAAATTTATTGAATTTTGTGTGTTTGGTATTCATCACAAACACACCTATCACCTTGTTTATTAGCACACACCAAATATTTGGCACTATTTATTTTGGTGAAAATTTATTGAATTTTGTGTGTTTGGTATTCATCACAAACTGAAAATGTATTCAATTTTGTATGTTTGGTATTCCTTACTAACACACCAATCACACTGTTTATTAGCACACACCAAATATTTGGCACTTTCTTATTTTGCCAAGCATCTTGTCAGTGACATGAGGCTCTTCATAACTAAATGGTATATTTAACTAGCTATTTCTTAATTTTAAATTATAAGACATGAGGCCATTCATAACACACCAAATA
The DNA here is from genome assembly GCA_012654025.1 of Pachypsylla venusta. Classification (NCBI taxonomy): domain Eukaryota; kingdom Metazoa; phylum Arthropoda; class Insecta; order Hemiptera; family Aphalaridae; genus Pachypsylla; species Pachypsylla venusta. Next base: position 32,020,636 of record CM022879.1, on the reverse strand, counting down.
TTTGGCACTTTCTTATTTTGCCAAACCTGATCAAATTTTTTTCTCATTTAGTTATATGAAGAGCCTCTTGTCAGTGACATGAGGCTCTTCAATCTCTTCATAACTAAATGGAATATTTAACTAGCTATTTCTTAATTTTAAATTATAAGACATGAGGCCATTCATAACACACCAAATATTTGGCACTTTATTATTTTGCCAAACCTGATCAAATTTTTTTCTCATCTAGTTATGAAGAGTCTCTTGTCAGTGACATGAGGCTCTTCATAACTAAATGGAATATTTAACTAGCTATTTCTTAATTTTAAATTATAAGACATGAGACCATTCATAACCAATCGATGTGTTTACGTCTGAAGAATTAAATTTTGCAATAAAACACATTTCGAAAAAAATAATGACATGAGGCCTTTCATAAATATTATTATTGTTTTATTGTGTACAACAACCGGTGGTTGTTGACATGTAAAAAAAAAAATTAATGATAATAAATAAATAAAAAACCCGTAAATTGATTCAAAGGGCGTCTTGTATACAGTATGGGGCTGAATTCAACAGATCATTTTTTAGCCGAATTTTAAATTCCCTCTGATTTCCCTCCCTCACGGACATGTTGATATTTTTGTAAGTTCGGATGCCCCCGTCCAAGAAAGATTGTCCAAACAGTGGAAGTGACGATGGGACCAACGAATCAAGGGCGTAGCCAGCATCTGTCCTAGGGGGGGCAGCTGAGATTTTCATGTCGGGAGTGGGGGGTCGATAAAGTAAATCGGTACTTATTTAATAATAAACCCCCAAGGGTAACTGATGATTCAGTTATTGGGGAGGGGCGACCCCAGGCCCTGCGATAAATATCGATAAAGGAAAGTGCCAAACCGGCGAAATTCAACTAGCAGGAGGAGTTTTACAATGGAAAAATATACGGAAAGCCGAAAAAAAAACAGATGGAACCTATACGTTGTTTGTAACGTTTGTTAATTTTTTTGAATTTTCCCACCAAATTTACCAAATGCGATTCAACGATGCGACAAGTTTGCCACAGTTACATATTGTTCACAGTGGGGCTGTTGGATTAGGGACAAAATGTGGCATTTATCGTATTTCGGTACTTGATGACTTTTTTACTTCCAAAAATCATTTTATCTAGTGTAAATTTAAGTTGCCCCTTCCGTGCTGCATACTCTCGAGAATTTCTAGGGGGGCAGTTGCCCCCCCCCCTTCCTACGCCCATGCAACGAATGGACATTTCTAATGTCTATTTGTTTAAACAGGTACACGAACCAAATATTTGTGCCCCTATCACATTAGTTAATATGACTTTCAATTAAATTGATTTGACATTCCAAAGATTTTGTGTCTTAAGCCCGAGACTCTCTGGGTCATGGATTCGAGCCCCACGTTGGGCGATTAATTTTTTTAAAATTAGCTCAGTCTGTAGTATTTTATTGAAGATCTCGAAGGTGAATGATTAAATTTTCTTAAATAATAATGAAAATTATAGGTTGCCGTTGGAAAATCATAGGTTCTAATTTAAAAAAGTGTAAGGGTTAGAAAGTGGAAAAACCATCTGAAAATTTCCAGCAAATGGATCAATATATCTTATTTATTTATTTATATAATTTATAAAGGTACAATTGACAATTAATTTTAATCTATAACAAATTGTACCCGATGTTGATCAGATTAAAAATGCAATCCATACTTATCCATCCATACTAATATTATAAATGCGAAAGTAACTCTGTCTGTCCGTCTGTCTGTCTGTCTGTCTGTCTGTATGTTACGCTTTCACGCTTAAACTACTGAACCGATTTTGATGAAATTTGGTATGGAGATAGACTAAACTTTAGGAAAGGACCTAGGCTACTTTTTATCGCGAAAAAAAGGGGGTTGGAACTATAAACGGCCATGCCTCTAAGGCGCCAAGCGAAGCGGCCGTATTCTGCTAGTATCTATCATAAAATGAAAAAAAAAACATAAGCCAAAAAAATTTAGTTGCCCATCAGAGGGTTCCTTCGTTTATCCTCAATATTATGCATTACATCAAAACATAAGCACTCCAGTAATGTGTACCACAGCAAAATACATCATTTACTTACAAACACCATTCTCAATATACAAGCGTGCGTAAACACGATGGATCTATGCCAAATGGTTTAATTCTTTTTGAAAAAAAAAAAAAAATTGTGTAAATATAATTTATTTNAAAAAAAAAAAAAAAAAAATTGTGTAAATTGCAAAACACCCACTCCGAAAATACACTTTTTCTTCACTTAAATATTTTTTTTTTTAAAAAAAATCTAATTCACTTTAGTTTACTGTCGTATATTTAAGTAAAAATAGTTAGATAGTTTTTTCAGCCCGAATATTTTACGATCTTTTGTGTTTTTTTAAGTCACTTTCTTTGCTAATTTTACTGGAATCGACCAATTTTATTTTATTATTTTTTATAAAAAAAAAAATAATTTTAATGGTGTAGAATTAAATTATTTTTTGGTCTCGTATAAAAATTCTAATTTGCTTTTCATACTTGCCAGTGTTGTATTAAATAAATAATACATTACGATAATTTAGGACTTTTGAGGAATTACAATTATGAGAGTAACTAACCCTCATTATATTCTCAATTGAATAATTTGTTATAATTACATTAATTATTTATTGGGTCTTTTGAGGTCTTATAAATAATCCTCACAGTTAACTGTGTGGCTACCTACTTAAAAAAAAATCTAATTTGCCTTAGATTTACGCCAGTATTATTTCCAGTTAATTACACAGTTTTAATAACTTAATTATTCAGTGTTTTAGGGTCTTATAAAAAATATTCTGTGATTTATAGTATTTTTAGGACAACTTAAAAAAATATATTATTTTTCGGTTTTCGTTTATTTCGCGTGTCTATTTTATTGTACTTGACGTAGGAGTGGTTGCCACATTCCTCAATATGGGCCTAATCGGGGGAAATCTTAGCCCTCACAAGAAATATTTAAAAAAAGAAAAAATCAATTAAAATAACCATTTCCCAGTGTTTTAAAATATTATATTATTATTTTTTTATATAAAAAAATAATAACTTTATAATGTTTAAAATGAATCGAATTATTTATTCAGTTATTTTTGTTTTTATTTTTTATCGATAATATTTTGTTAGTTTGGTGTTGAATTTTTTTGTTAAGTGAAAAGTTTACCAACAGAGAAATGTGTCCAAACTGTTTTTGTTGTCGCTGCAAATGTGGTAAAAAGAAAAAAATGGTGGAAAAAGATAAACCGGGTAAGATTTGGTTTGATTAATGAAATGTCTTAAATTAATAAAATGTTCAAAAAAAAATATTCCAAAATTCAGGTCAGTAGGGAGTTTCAAAAATATATAGTTTTTGTGAAATATATAGCTTTTGTGGAAGGTTACCACTAGGCGAGGTTAATGAATGAGTCATTAACCATAGAACTCTATTTTTATGTGGTCAAATAATTCAATTAACGAGCAAATTCTGTCTCTGATTGGGATTGAACCTTCGCCTTTTTGAGTACCAGGCAAGCCCGTAATTCGATTTTCGAATTCTACCTACCAAGAAACGTGAAATATCAAAATTTGAGTTTTGAGTATCAAATTGGAGTAATGTATTTTTTTTTTTTTTTAATTTGGCTTAACGTCTCTTTAACATCTATTGGTCAATCGAAACGGGGGTTTTTCATTCGCTGGAAGTTTGCAAACTAGCTACCCACATTGACCTCGCCCAGCCTGGGTGGGGCCGGAAAAAAGCTAGCATCACGAGGGCGCGAACCCACGCGTACACCCACATGGTACAACCTCGCTGGGCGTTGCTTAACTTCAGTGATCTAACGGGAACTGGTGTATTCAACGTGCCATAGACGCTGGCTAATGTTTGTTTATTTTTTGCAATGAACGAAAATGATAGTAGAAATATTTGCGAATTTTTCGGGAACGAGAAAAAAAACATCATCGACCCCTGGACCCTCTATTACCATTATCAGACCGAATTTAATGATTTTTCGGAAACGAGAAAAAAACATCATCGACCCCTGGACCCTCTAATACCATTATCAGACCGAATTTAATGATTTTTCGGGAACGAGAAAAAAAAACATCATCGACCCCTGGACCCTCTAATACCATTATCAGACCGAATTTAATGATTTTTCGGAAATGAGAAAAAAAAACATCATCGACCCCTGGACCCTCTAATACCATTATCAGACCGAATTTAATGATTTTTCGGAAACGAGAAAAAACATCATCGACCCTGGCCCCCACTAATACCATTATCAGACCGAATTTAATGATTTTTTGGAAACGAGAAAAAAAAACATCATCGACCCCTGGACCCTCTAATACAATTATCAGACCGAATTTAATGATTTTTCGGAAATGAGAAAAGAACATCATCGACCCTGGCCCCTCTAATACCATTATCAGACCGAATTTAATGATTTTTCGGAAACGAGAAAAAAAAACATCATCGACCCCTGGACCCCCTAATACCATTATCAGACCGAATTTAATGATTTTTCGGAAACGAGAAAAAACATCATCGACCCTGGCCCCCACTAATACCATTATCAGACCGAATTTAATGATTTTTTGGAAACGAGAAAAAAAAACATCATCGACCCCTGGACCCTCTAATACAATTATCAGACCGAATTTAATGATTTTTCGGAAACGAGAAAAAAAAAATCATCAAACCTGGCCCCTCTAATACCATTATCAGACCGAATTTAATGATTTTTCGGAAACGAGAAAAAAAACATCATCAAACCTGGCCCCTCTAATACCATTATCAGACCGAATTTAATGATTTTTCGGAAACGAGAAAAAAAAACATCATCAAACCTGGCCCCTCTAATACCATTATCAGACCGAATTTAATGAGCCGCTTTTCTAAAGAAATTCTGATAACAATTATTAATTAATTCCTGGGCAGGATACAGTTTTATCATTACGATAATGTCATTAAGCATTTATCAGACATGACATCATGTGATGCTGACATTAGACGCCGGAACAATGACCTGTCTCACTGAGGACAGGTAATTGTCATCTCTAATTAAGAGGACAATAAAACTTGTGCTTTGTAAAAAATCTAATCTATTTTATTTATGACAAGTGGGTTTCGCCCACTTTGAGGCATAATGGTCAACATGGCATTGGCGTAAACTAGGTGGGAGCGAACGCTCTTCCCAAGAGCAGAAGCGGATACAGGGGGAGGAGGTGATAGGGGCAATCACCCCACTCCTCAGTCTTGAAGAAATTGAACGGCGAAAAACTTTTCTTAAATTTGGTGTTTAAAAATTAATCTATACTTCTAAAACGCAAAGCCCAGTTGGTATACTGACTGATAATCAACGTAGCTCCACGATGGCTAAACGTAGAGACTTGAAATTTGGCACACAGATCCCTTTTAGTATGTACGAGTAGGTGCGTAATAAGAAAGGAAAAATATCGAAAGTTCAAGTGGGAGCAAGTTACCGCCAAAAATTACCGAAAATGGACTCCCCCCCCCAAAAAAAAGTACATAAGGACCCCATAAAAATATAAAATTTGAAATTTTCCGGTTTCTTCCCGATTAATGGACGGTTTTCACCACCAAAATTCGGAATTGAGAAGTATCACTTCGGGATGAGCGAATGCTGAAATTCGATACAAAGGTGTTCCGCAGTACAAAAAGTCATATCCTTGAATAAAATATTGAATTTTCTAAATGGGAGCGGTACTCTTTCTGGGGGTCGGTTCCAACAAAAACCCATAGTTAAGAAGTATCACTTCGGGATGAGCGAGAAAATTGAAATTTAATACGAAGTGCAAAAAGTAATATCCTTGAGTAAAGTATTGAATTTTCTAAATAGAAGCCATGTTTTTCCTGGGGGTCTCTTCCACAAAAATCCATACTTCAGAAAAGATTAAATGTCGCAATCTCCAAATTGTTTTTGAATTTCATAACCATAGCGAAGCACGAGCAAACAGCTAGTATATTATATAACTTGGAGCCTCGATCTATTTTGACGAGCAGAAGGGAGAATCCACCGTCTCAACTAACTGAGGCCGTAATTGAATACACAGACACACACGTGCTGTTAGAGTCTGTTATAGATATGCGAACACATTTCTTGAGGAGCAGGCGGGGATGGGGCTAGATTCAAACCAACATCCTCCTGGTTACGAATCCACCGCCTCAACTAACTGAGCTACTGAGGCTGTAATTGTATACACAGACACACGTGCTGTTAGAGTCTGTTATAGATAGGCGAACACATTTCTTGAGGAGCAGGCGAGGATGGGGCTAGATTCAAACCAACATCATCCTAGTTACGAATCCACCGTCTCAACTTACTGAGGCCGTAATTGAAAATTTCTTGAGGAGCAGGCGGGGATGGGGCTAGATTCAAACCAACATGCTTCTGGTTACGAATCCTCCGCCTCAACTAACTGAGCTACGGAGGCTGTAATTGTATACGCAGACACACGTGCTGTTAGAGGCTGTAGATAGGCGAACACATTTCTTGAGGAGCAGGCGGGGATGGGGCTAGATTCAAACCAACATCCTCCTGGTTACGAATCCACCGCCTCAACTAATTGAGCTTCTGAGGCTGTAATTGNACCAACATCCTCCTGGTTACGAATCCACCGCCTCAACTAAGTGAGCTACTGAGGCTGTAATTGTATACACAGACACACGTGCT
>CM022879.1:31996421-32013837 GCA_012654025.1 Pachypsylla venusta | reverse complement strand
GACATGTTTAAGTACCTATCTGACATCAATCAATTACGCATGTACAGTCTCTTTAACATCTATTGATCATTCGAGGCGGGGTTTCTCCCTCCATTCGCTGGAAAATTACAAACCATCAGCTACCCACATTTATTTCACCCATGGGCTTTGCTCACCTTATGTGATTTAACGGGAACGGGTGTATTCACCGTGCAATATAGACGCTGTCCATATGACCGTTTTAATATGTTTCATAGACCATATTTTGGAACCTACAGTTTCATGAAACTTTAAATCGGTGTCCACGTGAAACTCAGTTTGAATTGGAATTAGTGGGTCGTTCTGATGGGGTACCTTCCATGTTATTATGATTCAATAAATAAATTAACGCTGAAACGTAATGAACCAAGTAGCAACTTGGTCATTAGTAGAAAATATACCAACTCATAGATGACTGGGAGGGAAATTATAGATATCCGAGCTATTAGCAAGTGTTTTATTTTGTGTGCGTCCGCGGTGTGAGTTAACAAGTCAGAGAGAGAGGGAGAAAGAAGAGAGAGAGAGAAAAGAGAGAGAGGGAGAGAAGAGAGAGAGAGAGAGAAAAGAGAGAGAGAGAGAAGAGAGAGAGAGAGAGAGAAAGAGAGACTCTCGGGGGGGAGAAAGAGAGTGAGAGAGGGGGAGAGTGAGGATCGAGAGGAGGGGTAATGGAGAAAATAGATAGTAAGAATGAGTTATTAACAACTGGGCTTGCCGTATCGAAAGAAGAATATCGATTACCGGTATTGATACCATCGAAAGCTTAATATCGATATCATTGGATTGTCGAATATCGATATAAAATATCGGTTATATTTATATCGAAACCTTAATAGCAATATTCGAAAATGTATCGAAAATATTAAATATCGACAACCGTAGCAGCAAAACAGCGTAATTTCTTACGTAGGTACCCCAATATTTTTTTTTCCTTTCGATATCGATATTTTTTTCATTATTATCGAAAACTTAATATCGATATAAGATATCGATTATATCGATATTCGATATAATATCGACATCCGTAATAACAACAGCGTTGACAACCGAGGAATATATTTTTTACAACAAAATGTCCAAAAATCATTGAAGTCCTTGTAAATTCAGCTATTCTCTAAAATTGATCTAGTGTCCCTTGGCGCCGTTTTCAAGTCCGCAAAGAGAAAAACAATAGCTCTTTCCTTACTCTCTCATACGTCTGTCTGCCATCGAACAAAGCTTTCTAGTATTGATAACGATCTGTCATCTTTACCGTACTCAATTTTACATTCCTTATACTATAAAGAAGGAATTTATTGTAATGGGCTGAATTTTTCGATGTCGAGTTTTCAATGGCAAAACACGTTTTGGGGTCCCCAGAGCCCAAATATCGAGTTTCAGTCATTGGTCCGTGTATGTGTGTGTGTCTGTCTGTGAACAAGATATCTCAGAGACTTGAAATTTGGAATGTATGTCAGTTTTATGTTATGAACGGCAAAATAAGCTTTAGGAGGAAATCGAATATATTCCGCTTTTTAGCGGTTTTCGCATATCCTGCTTAAAATAAGAAAGGTAATAGCTATTAGAACTTTAAACTTGGTGCCTATTCATATCAAAAAATTGAAAAATACAACTTAGGTTGTAGTGTAATATATTGTTAGCCGCTAATTAGCGATTGAAGGCCGCTTTTTGGCGGTTCCGCCTAAAACCAGAATGGAAAGAGCTAGAACTTGAAATTTGGTGCCTATTGGTATCAATTTCATACAAGAAATTGGAAAATACATCTTAATTTGAAGTGTAATATATTGTTGGCCGCTAATTAGCGATTGAAGGCCGCTTTATGGCGGTTCCGCTTAAAACCAGAATGGAAAGAGCTAGAACTTGAAATTTGGCGCCTATTCATATCAATTTCATACAAGAAATTGATAAATACAACTTAGGATGAAGTGTAATTGTATTTCCGCTCTGGGGACTTTTAAAACATGTTTTGGCATTGAACACTCGTCATGGAAAATTTCAGCCCATTACAATACTTTCTTCTTCTTTTTATAGATAAGGAAAGTTGTGTGATGTTCACACCAAATTTTTATTTAATTTTTTTTTTTATTTTAATATTTTAATTTTTATTCAAGGTGTCTGCTACTTATCTCCCATGAAATATTTATCAATTTTATTTTCACTGCGGGTTAATAATAAATTGTCATCTTTATACCATATATTCGAACTCCTACCTATTTAATTGTAAGTTCAAGGTCGCCACACATCTTCCTTGATATATATTTATCATATGATCAGTTGCCCAGAGGGATCATTTCAGTATAATTTTTCTTCTTACGTTCTTTTTAGCTTCAATTTTTTGAAAGGATTCATTAATTTTTGTGTTAATTGATTTTAAGATTCAGTTTTGAAAAATTGACGAAACTTTTTCCGGCTAAAATGAGTAAATCGAAAACATTTTCGTTTGTCATCACATATGCTTTACGTAAGTAATTTAATTTTCTGTAAGAGGTAAAATGGTGAGGAAGCTATAGCATACATGTACTATTTGCATCGTTTTTTAGCATCAGCTATAGGGGACATAATTAATAATGAACAGTGGCCAACGTCTATTGCACGTTGAATACACTAGTTCCCGTTCGATCACTGAAGTTAAGTAACGTCCAGCCAGGTTGTACCATGTTCACGTAGGTTTGCGACCTATTGATGCTGGCTATTTTTCCGGCCCAACCCAGGCTGGGTGAGGTCAATGTGGGTAGCTGGTTTGCAAGTTTCCAGCGAATGGAGTATAAAACCCCCGTCTTGAATAACCAATAGATGATATTAAAGAGACGTTAAGCCAAAAAAAAAAGATGAACAGTTGTTTTCAGCAGGCTGAGAGGGACATCTCAAAACTGCAAATGATGCTCGTTTAAATCATTTTAGAGAAGTTTTTGACAGTAGCAAGCTAACAAGAAGGCTCCGCCTGGTGGTGACACCTTCTTCACGCAGTAGCTGAAACAGTACACTACCTTACCTAGTGGTGGTTAAGTGAAGGAAGAACATAGTGTCCCATGGTACTTCCACGTAGTATAGGACGGGAATTCTTCCTCAGTTGGAATGTCACTGATGAAGTGAGCTGAAGTCATGAAACTTGAAAATATCTACCATTGGATTGCAGTAGCCCGGTCTTCCAGGATCGGGGGTAAAGCATGTCGTCAACTACCCTATATCATAAAAAATCGTCAGGTACGAAACCTCAACAATATAAACCTCGGATGAAAAACGCATTGTTGAGCTGGCAAAGAAATCTGAATAAAGACCAAGATGGTTAATGACACGTATAAAGAATGGAAAACGACCGAATCTCAAAGAAAATAATGAAAGCCAATGTAACATCAGAAGAAGGGGAAGACCAAGACTAAGATGGTTATGGACACGTATAAAGAATGGAAGACGACCGAATCTCAAAGAAAATGAAAGCCAAAGTAACATCAGAAGAAGTGGAAGACCAAGACTAAGATGGTTGTGGACACGTATAAAAAATGGAAGACGACTGAATCTCAAAGAAAATAATGAAAGCCAAAGTATCATCAGAAGAAGTGGAAGACCAAGACTAAGATAGTTATGGATACGTATAAAGAATGGAAGACGACCGAATCTCAAAGAAAATAATGAAAGCCAAAGTAACATCAGAAGAAGTGGAAGACCAAGACTAAGATGGTTATGACACGTATAAAGAATGGAAGACGACCGAATTTCAAAGAAAATAATGAAATCCAAAGTATCATCAGAAGAAGTGGAAGACCAAGACTAAGATAGTTATGGATACGTATAAAGAATAGAAGACGACCGAATCTCAAAGAAAATAATGAAAAGTATACAACATCAGAAGAAGTGGAAGACCAAGACCCAGATGGCTGGATGATATATTGGAAGATTTGAGAATAATGCACGCGAATTGTTGAGGAGGCCGCAGAGGTGTAGTGCCAATTTTATAAGGTAAGGTAATCTAGCAAGAATACTGTTCAACTTCACTGAGCAGTTGAACCTTAGCAAAGAACCAAACTTTACCTCACCATTCAAAAAGCCAATAAGACTCAAGTGCAAGGATAAGGATTTCACCAAACTTAAGAAGCTCTATGCAATGCGAACATACTGTTTAATAAATCAATCTTCCATTTCACGCCAGACGTTTCTTAAAATCACTGCCGACATATGGGTGTACTTATTCAACGTGGTAATGTTGTTGGCGAGGTTTGTGTATAATTTCATTACTTGCTACGTCATCATTTCGATTTTCGTTTGCATAAATGTTTATGTGTTTTTGTTTTGTCATGATGCTCGCCAAAAAAAAAAAAAAAAAAAATCTGCAAACAGAGAATAGCTGATTAGCACTATGAGTACTTCTTCTATTTATTTTGTCTTTTCCCCAATGTCCTAATGAGTTTTGGGTTCCTTAGCGTGGTAATGTTGTTGGCGAGGTTTGTGTATAATTTCATTATTTGCTACCAGGGCTGCGGAGCCGGAGCCCCTTTTTCTTATAAAGAGGAGCTGGAGCCGGAGCCAGAGTTTTTATCGAAGGCTCTGCAGCCCTGTTTGCTACGTCATCATTTTGAATTTCTTTTGCCTAATTGTTTATTTGTTTTTGTTGTTTCATGATGATCTATTTAATTTGTTTTTTTCCTCAATGTCCTAATGAGTCTTGGGTTCCTCAACGTGGTACTGTTATTGGCGAGGTTTGTGTATAATTTCATTACTTGCTACCAGGGCTGCGGAGCCGGAGCCCCTTTTTCTTATAAAGAGGAGTTGGAGCCGGCGCCAGAGTTTTTATCGACGACTCTGCAGCCCTGCTTGCTACGTCATCATTTCGAATTTCTTTTGCATAATTGTCTTATGTGTTTTTGTTTTGTCAAGATGCTCGCCAATAAAAATCTGCAAATAGAGAATTAACTGATTAGCACTATGAGTACTTCTTCTATTTATTTTGTCTTTTCCCCAATGTCCTATTGAGTGTTGGGTTTCTCATTTATCCAACGGCTGAACTCATTCCTTTGCCAGAAAATTCTTCTGTGCTCAGGAATTTCTTCTTGTTTGCTATCTCAGTTATAATAGTATCATCATATGCCTTCCTATAAAATTAAACCTGTGGCTGTACTACGTTGAATAGACCAGTTCCCGGCAGATCACTGAAGTTAATCAACTTTTGGCGTGGTCAGTACTTGGGTGGGTGACCACTTGGGAACACCACGTATCGTTGGCTCTTTTTTCCTGTCCAGGCTGGGTGAGGTCAATGTGGATAGCTGGTTTGCAAGTTTCCAGCGAATGGAGAGTAAAACCTCCGTCTTCAATGACCAATAGATTAAAGAGACGTTAACCCAAATTAAAAAANAAAAAAATAAAAAAAAAAAAACCCTGTGGTTCTCGATAATGTATTACTATTTTGGTCACTTTTAACTAAGAGCTTATCGATTCACGAAGTTCCTAAATGATGAAATATTATTCCGAGTCGTAAATAAAATGACTAATCCACGTGTAATGTAGAATATAGGCTAATGATAGGTTACCTTTTAGTGGCGGCACAAGTCATGTTGGGGGGCCTCCTTTTTATAAGCCGCCTTTCTTAAGAAATTCTGCTGAAAAAATTACTTAAGAATTATGATAATTATATGTATATTAACGGTTGAATAAAAATATAGGTCGAACATAGATATTTTTGGAATTAATATTTTGTATAGAGAGAGGGGGGCGACGCGGGGCGGTGATACGAGGAATTAAACACAAGTTGGGCGAAACAAAACAAGTGAAAGAAGTATAGGGTGTGCGTTAGAGATGGGCTAGTCATCTACGAGTCAGTCATGAGTCGAATCACTACTCGATTCACTCACGAGTCGAATCACGACTCGATTCACTCACGAGTCGAATCACGACTCGATTCACTCACGAGTCGAATCATTTTTTTGAAATGACTCGACTCTTTAAAGAGACGACTTACGAGCAGCTTTTTTTTGTTGACTGATAAAGATAATAAAGGGAGAAATAATCTACGAGTCAGTCATGAGTCGAATCACTACTCGATTCACTCACGAATCGAATCACGACTCGATTCACTCACGAGTCGAATCAGGACTCGATTCACTCACGAGTCGAATCATTTTTTTGAAATTAAACAGACGACTTTAAACAGACGACTTACGAGTAGCTTTTTTTTTTGTTGACTGATAAAGATAATAAAGGGAGAACTATTTTTCCGGGTGTTTATTGTTTACTGAAGGAAAATGTTCTTTTATTCTGGTGACGATTGATTGTGATGTCTTTTTAATGTATTCGCCGAAGTTGGGGACGTTTATTTGGTAGATGCCCCTTTTGTCAATTGGTTTTATTATGTCTTTCTGATCAAATAGGGAGTTTTTGAAAATTGTCATTCGATGCGAGTCGAGATTGAGAATCGACTCATTGTGGCGACTCATATTTGTCAGTCATGTCGACTCACCTAAGTGAGTCGAAAATCCCATCCCTAGCTGTGCGTGAAAGAAAATAAAGGGGTACGTAAGATATATTTTCGGGTGGTTTTGAACAATTGAACCATCAGTACACTGACCCGTGTCGATCTTACAGTGGTGTGCGAAGTATCCTTGCGGGTCGTACCTAGACCCATGTTTCATGGTCTTTAAGCCAGCACACCTTAATCTTATCATTTGGTCAACCTAGGGGCTAATCCCTCCAATGCCCCTTTGTCGTAATTGACACTTGCATCCCTATCCCTTCCCGTCAGGACGTAAAACTCTGCCCTGAAGGTGGTTTCAGTTGAGCTGCACCTTAACCTAGCTCTACCACCGCGTTATTCCTTACAATGATTTCCATTTACACCTTATACTCCCCAGGCCTCGGTAGCTCAGTGGTTAAACGCTCGCCTGGTAAACAGGAGGGCGTGCGTTCGATCCCCAGCAGAGGCAGGATTTTTTCCTCATTAATTTGAGTATTTGACCACATAAAAATAGAGCTCTAAGGGTTAGGTGGTAGAAAATGCCTCCGGCATTAACCTCGCCTAGTGATTGGTTACCTTCCACTCAAAAGAGTCTATTTTTTTATATATATACTCCCCAGGACAGTGGTGGAGCGAAGTGGACCCCAGTCGATAGGCCTAGTTTCTTCAACACCGGTGGCCAGGTATTGGCTGGATCCAAATTAAGGTCCAAGCGTTGGCTGTGGAAGTAATCTAAGGTATTCTTCCCTTAGGACGGTTCTGACGTCCTCGTATAGTGGGCAATCGATAATTCGATGCCTTACGTCGTCCAAACTGCCGCACTCCTGACAGAGCGCCGCAATTTCTCTTTCAACATCGTCTCCGAACCAGAATAGTTCTTCAGGACGATAATCTCCATGCGACGTCGGAACCGCTGCAAGGCCCCGCTCGTGCCATATCGACTTATCGAGACCCCCAATCTCCATGCGACGTCAGAACCGCTGCAAGGCCCCGCTCGTGCAGAATCGACACACCCAATCTTGAGAAATATTCGGAAAGAAAACGTATGTCGATCTACCACTGAACGCTTGTTCCCAGCGCCTCTGTCATTCTTCAATGTGGGCACCTGGTACTCTACTACTAATCATTATTATGTACTTATTGGTTACCGGCCATCATGAGGACAATGGCCGGTTGTGGGCACCTGGCACTCTAGTACTAATCATTATTATGTATTTAGGTTACCGGTCATCATGAGGACAGTGGCCGGTTGTGGACACCTGGTACTCTAGTACTAATCATTATTATGTATTTAGGTTACCGGCCATCATGATGAGAGTAGCCGGTTGTAGGCACCTGGTAATCTAGACTAATCATTATTATGTATTTAGGTTACCGGCCATCATGAGGACAATGACCGGTTGTGGGCAACTGGTACTCTAGTACTAATCATTATTATGTTTTTAGGTTACCGGCCATCATGGGGACAATGGCCGGTTTTGGGCACTTTGTACTCTAGTACTAATAATTATTATGTATTTAGGTTACCGGCCATCATGAGGACAGTGGCCGGTTGTGGACACCTGGTACTCTAGTACTAATCATTATTATGTATTTAGGTTACCGGCCATCATGAGAGCAATGACCGGTTGTGGGCACCTGGTACTCTAGACTAATCATTAGTATGTATTTAGGTTACCGGCCATCATGAGGACGATGGCCGGTTGTGGGCACCTGGTACTCTAGTACTCTAGTACTAATCATTATTTTGTATTTAGGTTACCGGCCATCATGAGGACAATGGCCGGTTGTGGGCACCTGGTACTCTAGTACTAATCATTATTTTGTATTTATTGGCATGTATACGGAATACTCGAAGGAAGTGTGCTAGAATTTTCAAAGGAACTGTGAGGTCATGTTAAAAGAAACCTATATTTAATATTTACAAAGGTCAACAAACTCAAAGGTCGATAACAAAACATATTTTTGTTATATTTCAACACGCACAGCCTGTACCTATAGAAAATGAAAGAAACTGATGCAACTGACTGACGCATACAGTATGCTGACTTGTAATGTACGCCATGAGACACAGCCTGTACGTATAGAAAATGAAAGAAAGAGATCCAACTGACTGACGCATACAGTATGCTGACTTGTAATGTACGCCATGAGACACAGCCTGTACGTATAGAAAATGAAAGAAAGTGATGCTACTAACTGACGCATACAGTATGCTGACTTGTAATGTACGCCATGAGACACATCCTGTACCTATAGAAAATGAAAGAAAGAGATGCAACTGACTGACGCATATAGTATGCTGACTTGTAATGTGCGCCATGAGACACAGCCTGTACGTATAGAAAGTGAAAGAAAGAGATCCAACTGACTGACGCATACAGTATGCTGACTTGTATAGAGGTAGAAGCGAAAAGGGAAGGCAGTTTGAAGCAACGATGAAATAGATAGTAGTTACCGGTAGGAATATGAAATGTCTCTATTTCTTCTTCGGACCACAGGTGACCAAAATAAAAAGAATAAAAAAAATAAAAAAAAAAGAGAAAATATAATTCTTTTTAAAAATAAATTTAATAATATTTCAAAAAAACATACTACCCCACCCGGGAGTGAACTCAGAACTTACCAACTATGAAACAGAGGCCTTGCCACTGAGCCATGATGTTCTATGCATATAGAATGAGAAAATACAATATTTAAATTTAACTCTCATCATTTTTTCATAACAAACTACATCTTGGTAATTTTGTATTACACTGATGCGATGATAATTTTTTGTTACAGATGCGCGCGCATCTTAAAATTTCACTCTCATCATTTTTTCATAACGCGCCTCAAGAAATGTAACTTCAAAAAATGAGACAAAAAAAATAAAAAAATATATATTTGTGCGTACAAAAAGCGACACAAGATTTTTGGCAAAGTTATCAAAAGTTGTTTCATTGATTATATTCTATTGAATGAGGGGGAAAAAATAAAAATTAATCGAGCAATGTTTTTTTAGAAAATCGATTTTAAAAATTTCAAATGGGTAGTTTGATTATTGATGATCCCAAAGTGGAGAACTATTTTGTAGTCCTTATTCTAAGGTCTTCAAAAAAAATTAGTTTTTCGAAATCGGAGCAGTAACAAAGGAGATATGACCGATTCAAAAATAACACAAAACATCCTGTAACTTTGTAACAAAAGCTCAAATCAAAAATCGATAGGGAGATATGACCGATTCAAAAATAACACAAAACATCCTGTAACTTTGTAACAAAAGCTCAAATCCTAAATCGATAGGGAGATATGACCGATTCAAAAATAACACAAAACATCCTGTAACTTTGTAACAAAAGCTCAAACCAAAAATCGATAGGGAGATATGACCGATTCAAAAATAACACAAAACATCCTGTAACTTTGTAACAAAAGCTCAAATCAAAAATCGATAGAAGAAAAAAATGTTTGTTTTTATCCATTCTAGGTATAACACCTCTGTATAGAGGGGACTTAAAAAGAATACTTCTAATGCACCTAATTCCATGCCAGTCGTAAAAGGCGACTAAGGGCAGGGTCATGCGTGGATATAGCCCACTTGTTTTTTTTTTTTTGGGGGGGGGCACAATCGCACAATATACCTAATAGAAAATTTGGAGGGGGAGGTACTCGTAACCTAGAGAGTGGGGGTTCGAGTCCTTAGCAGTTCTTTTTAATGCAGTGTTTATCGAGGTACGATACCTAATTTGTTAAAAGCTGTAAAAAAAAAAAAATACCTTTTATAAGGGTGATAAGCGATTTTATAAAAGTGCCATAACGGATGACAGAATTTTTGATGATTTTTTATTTACGTATTTCTATTTAGTCTCAGGATTGCGAAATATTTAGGGGCCTGTGCCCCCCCCCCCTCTCAATGGGATAAAAAACACAGCGGATCACTATTCATTTGATTTTTTTTTTTACTTTTTTACGTGATTAGGTATAATGAAATTTCATTATACCTAACCGCCCGCTTATAAAAATTGTGGGACACGTGCCCCTCCCGGGCCCTCCCGCGCATGGGCGGGGTCAGATCCTGTATAATGAATTTAATTAATTGTTTTTGCTCGTTCTGAGAATGATTAGCTTCGTTGTATATTCGAAAGTGCTGTTTCTACCTCCGTTCATTGCATATTAGATAAAATTCTCATGAGGGGTTCTAGTAAATTGTATACCTGTCCATTTGAATCGAGTTCTTTTCCTAGAGACACACCAAACAAGCTTCTTATGTAATTAAATTGAAGTAGAAGAGCATCCATCATTTATATTTCAAAAGTTCATGTTACATTTTATACAGGGGACGGTGTAACAAAATTCTTACCATAATATCCTGCCGGCAAACTAGTAGATCCCCCCCCCTCCACTATGAATAATTAGAGGAAGTGTACCAAAAGTGGACCCCCATTTTGAATTCAAACCACATTCAAGTGTCATCGAAGATCTACCACTGTGCCAAATTTCAGCTCAATCGGACAATAGGAATTGGGTTAAATTTAATTTCTAAGATTTAACCACAAACACACATACATAGTAAGTCCACAAACATACATACATAGTAAGTCCACAAACATACATACATAGTAAGTCCACAAACATACATACTTAGTAAATCCACAAACATACATACATAGTAAGTCCACATACATACATACATAGTAAGTCCACAAACATACATACATAGTAAGTCCACAAACATACATACATAGTAAGTCCACAAACATATATACATAGTAAGTCCACAAACATACATACATAGTAAGTCCACAAACATACATACATAGTAAGTCCACAAACATACATACATAGTAAGTCCACAAACATACATACATAGTAAGTCAAATAAAAGCCTTTAAAAAATATCTGTTATAAGGGTGATAAGCGATTTTATAAGCGTGATGTCGAAAGAAAAAAAAGTGTCATAACGGATAACAGGATTTTTGATGATTTTTTATTTACGTATTTCTATTTAGTCTCAGGATTGCGAAATATTTAGGGGCCCGTGCCCCCCCCCCCTTCTCAATGGGATTACGTGATTAGGTATAATGAAATTTCAGAAACACCGCCCGCTTAAAAAAATTGGGGGACACGTGCCCCCCCAGGTCCTCCCGCGCATGGGCGGGGTCAGATCCTGTATAATGAATTTAATTAATTGTTTTTGCTCGTTCTGAGAATGATTAGCATCGTTGTATATTCGAAAGTGCTGTTTCTACCTCCGTTCATTGCATATTAGATAAAATTCTCATGAGGGTTTCAAGTAAATTGTATACCTGTCCATTTGAATCGAGTTCTTTTCCTAGAGACACACCAAACAAGCTTCTTATGTAATTAAATTGAAGTAGAAGAGCATCCATCATTTATATTTCAAAAGTTCATGTTACATTTTATACAGGGGACGGTGTAACAGAATTCTTACCATAATATCCTGCCGGCAAACTAGTAGATCCCCCCCTCCACTATGAATAATTACATTTGAACTTTCAATTTTCTCTTGTCTTATTAGGCGTTTTTTTTTGGGGGGGGGGGGGTTACTAAAAAATTTCGTTCCTTTCTTATTTCGTATATACATCAAAAATCTAGCTCTAAGTTCAGCCATCATGAAGCTCCGAAATTAACAAAATACTAAAAATTCAGAATGGGAGTGTCTCTAAGGTCTATGGCGAAACGTTTAAATTTTGTTTTTTTAAAGTTCGTACTATATCCCCCCCCCCTCCCCCTAAATTTATTTGTCCTTCAAAAACGAAAATAGCAATATAAATATCGTAGCGAAACATGGACGAAATAGCTAGTTTGTAATCAGTCCCGACGTGACTCGGAGAGGGGGGGGGAATGGGGGGAAGCCCCTCAGGCACGGGATTTTCTAAGAGGCCCGGTGAGAAAATTATCATAATGAAATTTTTCAAGTTTTTTTTTTAAATAATAAATAAATCCACTTAAAAGTTTAGAAAAAATTTCAAACACACAAAATCAGAAGTTTAGCGATAGTGGGCTAATATGGGACAATGGCTATTGCAGGACACTGATTTTAAAATATAGTGCGACCTTTCAGCTTGTACAGCAATCATAAATATTGGTATATATCGTAAACATTAACATCTGATAACCGAATTATTTGTTGCCAAGAAGAAGCGTACACGCCTTTTCACATCAACTAAGTGAATTGCCTACTTTTACTTTTATTACTGCCCATACCGTGATTTTAGATGATCGAATAATATAGGGGCCGGTAAATTTTTCCCCCCGGCCCGGATTTTCTACGGCCCTGCTGACGATACATGCCAATGCCAATGATTAGCCTCCCAGATTAGATTTATGTTAACAATTAAAAAATTATGTACCAAATTATAGAGGTGCACTCTCATACACCTGGGCTAAAATAACCCACTATTGGTAGATTGAAACTAAATTTAGCATACTCTTTCTAATTTCCTACTTTTACTTTTATTACTGCCCATACGGTGATTTTAGATGATAGAATAATAGGTAGAGGGGCCCACAAATTTTCCCCCCCGGCCCGGATTTTCTGTCTACGGCCCCTGTTTGTAATATAACTACAATGTTCATAGAGTTAGACTGGCTTGTACTCATCTCTGCTTGGTCCGGATTTTCTGTCTACGGCCCCTGTTTGTAATATAACTACAATGTTCATAGAGTTAGACTGGCTTGTACTCATCTCTGCTTGGCCCGATTTTCTGTCTACGGCCCCTGTTTGCAATATAACTACAATGTTCATAGAGTTAGACTGGCTTGTACTCATCTCTGCTTAATGTACGTACGAGTATTAGAAAACATCTAACAGCTGTTTTCTAATACAAACAGAATGCATCATAGGTTGGTACACAAACGCGTACTTAACGTACATACCGATGTTGTATGTTCAACCGAGGATATACAGGGTGTTCGAAAAGTCCCGCAACGGATTTTTTTTATATTTTTAACGGCTAAAGATAGAGACTTGAAATTTTATATGTAATTTTAACACAAATTAATCTACTTTTTGGCGTAATTAAAATTTCTACAGGGTGTCTCAAAAGTTGGTAAACAGACACCAACTTTCGATTTTTAAATTGAAACCCCTATTTTTTATTTCATATTCAAATTTTACGTCAAATTCTACACACAATCGACTCCTCACTCGATACTTTGATCAAACGGATCTCTGATCAAACCCGCCCAATCATTGATTTTTCTTCGGAATAAAAGTGATAAAACCAAGAGTGTAATACATCAAATCAGTCAAGTTTTTTATGCTGAATCTCGTGGTACCATTGGTTTTTTATTTTTTACACTTTTTATACCCAAGGAGGGTAAAATTTCATTTTTGAAATTTTAACATCAACCAAAAATGAATTTCTACCCTCCTTAGGTATAAAAAGTGTAAAAAATGAAAAAACCAATGGTACCACGAGATTCAGCATAAAAAACTTGACTGATTTGATGTATTACACTCTTGGTTTTATCACTTTTATTCCGAAGAAAAATCAATGATTGGGCGGGTTTGATCAGAGATCCGTTTGATCAAAGTATCGAGTGAGGAGTCGATTGTGTGTAGAATTTGACGTAAAATTTGAATATGAAATAAAAAATAGGGGTTTCAATTTAAAAATCGAAAGTTGGTGTCTGTTTACCCACTTTTGAGACACCCTGTAGAAATTTTAATTACGTCAAAAAATAGATTAATTTGTGTTAAAACTACATATAAAATTTCAAGTCTCTATCTTTAGCCGTTAAAAATAAAAGAATCCGTTGCGGGACTTTTCGAACACTCTGTATATTTTCAACAGATGTTCAACTCGATTAGGTAACCTAATGTACTGAGGAACCAAACAAATGGAGACATTCAATATTTTCCTCATCCCTTCCACAAAAACGAACTATCACGTGGTATGACGAGTCCATTTTTGTCACCCATGCTAAACTAGTGGCGTGTTAGACAAATAACTATAGTAGTTTTGAGAGCTGCAGATTTTGCAGCTCCCAAAAGGGCCCAAAAAGTCTAATCGAGTTATCGTCAAAAAACCACGCTTTTTTTGTACAATATGCGGATCCATGCGCGGATATAGGGGAGGGTCCGGAGGGGCACGTGCCCCCCATTGTTTTTAAGCGAGCGGTGTTCCTCAAATTTCATTATACCTAATCACGTAATTTTTTTTAAAAAAAATCAAATGAATGGTGATCCGCTATGTCTTTTATCCCATTGAGAGGGGGGGGGGCACGGGCCCCTAAATAATTCCCAATCCTGAGAATATCACGCTTATAAAATCGCTTTTAACAAATCTACAGCTTTTAAAAAATTAGGTATCGTACCTCGATAAACATTGCATTAAAAAGTACTGCCCAGGACTCGAACCCCCGGTATCTAGGTTACGAGTCCCTCCCCCTCCAAATTTCCTATTAGGTATATTGTGCCCCCCGAAAACAAGAGGGCTATATCCGCGCATGTCATGCGCGGATCCCTCTAACCATGCAATTCTGTAATACTATATACATGTGATGAGAAATGAAAAATATAAATTGGTGCAGTTGGTTATGGAAGGAGTTTGTGGAAAAAGAAGTGTGGGTCGTCCAGTAACATCATGGATTGGGAATATAAAAGAATGGTAGAATTGATCCAACACAGAAGTATTTGAGGCAGCCCAATGTAGAGAAACCATAGCCATGATGATAGCTAACCTTCATTTGGAGACGGCTGATTAAGAAAAAAAAAAAGATATACTATTAGCACTGTAGATAGTTGCGTACGCGAGGTGGGCTTTTGATGGTGGTGGTGTTGGTGAGTTACACCTTACAATATTAAATAAGTCATGCATAAAAAAAATAATGAAATTTGGGGGGGGGTTCCGGACCCCATGGACCCCCCCCCTGTCTACAGCCTTGCCATCGGACACGATGATGCCACTATTGAATGAATAAATGAAAACGCTCTTCGCGTCCACACACTTTCCTTTTTTTTTTGTTATTACATAAATCGTTTGCATTTAATCTGATTTCAGGTGAAGATACAATCTTGAATGACCAACCTTACCGTTACTTAACAGTAGATGAAATGAAATCGTTAGGTGACGATTCGCTGCCAATTGATGTTACACGAGATGAGAGAACTGAGGCTCAAGTGCTATCTGCTCCTCCTACCGCTGACCATGATTCGATAAGCCCCCTGCATGCATCCTATACTCTCAATTTGACCAATGTTGCTGCCCCTGATAATGTCGACATTGCAAGAAATCCATTGAATTTCGGGTAAGTCGTACTGGTCAAACATTAGTCTGTCTATAAGCAAGAGCCTTTCTCATACAGGGCCAAATTCTGTACTGGCCCTTTACATAAACCAAACAGTAGTTATTACTATTACAGGGTCATTCCACTCAGGCCTACCGAGAGGGAAGGTGAAATGGGGGGGGGGGAATCCCCTCGGACCCGGGGTTTTCGGAGGGCCCGGAATTCCAATATAGAATGTCAATTTTCAGTGTATTATCTTTTTCTAAGCTTTTACCACCTCAATTACCTAGTTTATACAGTTTAAAAGTTGATTGATTTGATTCATTGATCATGATTTGTTATTAATAGAAGTAATTTAACATCATTAGTTTATATTATACATCATGGATACTTATATTTAATGTTTACGTTATTTGATTTTGAGGTTTTATGGATTTTTGTATAGAGGCCCGTAAATTTTCAGTCCCGGGCCCGGATTTTCTCTTGGTGGCCCTGATTTCGCTGACTAGTATGTTTTTGAAATGGGTAGAACTTTGAGACAGAACCCCTAGACGGGTGGGGTGAGGATAGAAACAGTTTGTTACAACAGAAGGGAGTTTTCTGTTCAGTTTAGTAGTAAAGGACAATTGGTTTCGTCAAAAATGTGCATGCTTTCTCGGCGTGGTGACTTCTCCTGGCCTCCCCGGTCCCCTGACATATTCCCCTGTGACATTTTTTGTGGGGATACCACAAAGAGAAAGTCTAAAAACCAAATATCCTGGACAATTTGAAAGAAGCCATCACTGAAGAATTTAATCGCATCCTTCAATAGATGTTATAGAGAATGTGATGAGAGACTTCCACGAAAGACTGAACAATAATTGCATTGCATCAGATGGCCGTCCGTCACGCATGTTTGATGTAATCTTCAAAAATTGAACATAAATTAAAAATCCCCATTCTTGTGAACAATTTGAAACAAATAAAAATTCTGTATCTTGAAAAAATAACAGAGTTATGATTTGTTGAAATCGATTCCGTTAAATTATACCCTGGGTTGTTTGTTTGAGGAAAGAATTTTAATTATTTAAATTTGCGTCGGATCGACTTTTTCAAATTTATATAGAAATGATCATTTAAAAATTTGAAAAAGTCGATTCGACGAAAATTAAAATATTTAAATTTCTTTCCTCAAGCTATCCCCCCCCCTCAAAATTTGATATCATACGTTTCAAGGTACGTAGAATCCAAAAATCGAATAAAAAAAATCCGTTTGTCCGCCGTTCGCAGTGATGGGCACTTTTGCCACTTAGCGTTGACCGATTTGGATGAAATTTGGTATAAGTCCCATCTGGACTCTAATTGTACCCCAAAATCGAATACACCCTTAGCAATTTTTGCCGCTTTTTAGCGGTTTTCAGTATTGATGTCTAAAAGGAGAATGGTAAGAGCTAGAGATTTGAAATTTTGTAGGTATGTCATATTTGGGTTCTAATTGCGCTCCAGATTTTGTGTCGGCACGAGAAACTCCCTCCCTCAATTAGACCTCCCTTTTTTGGGGGNTTTTGGGGGGGGGGGGAATAAAAAACAATAAACCCATGTGTCACATTGGCAGAGTTTTTTTTATCAATACTGGAGAATACTAGAGAAGGCAAAATGGCTGAGGGGAGATATAGTCAGCATGTTAGTGATATATTTATGAATACTCGTAATAATAACTCTTGTATTGATACACAATTGTTG
>CM022879.1:31971786-31990817 GCA_012654025.1 Pachypsylla venusta | reverse complement strand
AGGAGAATGGTAAGAGCTAGAGTTTGAAATTGTGTATGTATGTCATATTTGGGGTCTCAGTTAGCTGCAAAACTTTTGCGTTCAATCAAACATACCGCTGGCGGTTTTTACCGCTTTAAAGCGGTTTTCATTAATCCTGTCTAAAAAGAGAATGGTAAGATCTAGAAACTTCAATTTTAGCAGGTATGTCAAATGTAGGGTCTAATTACGCCCCAGATTTGGAATCGTCACGAGAACCCCCCCTCAAAAAAGAAAAATATTATTTTTTGCCAGAAAAATAATAAACCCATGTGTCACATTGGCAGAGTTTTTTTTTTCTGTTACCCTGTGTATATCTGTTTCATATTGCAATTGAAGTTATGCACTTTGCACAATTAGACTTCATACAATATTCAATTTTATGATATACAAACTGCATACAGTTCAATGAACCGTTAGGAGCCACGTTGCACCATTCTCTCCATCTAGAAAGTCGAAACTTTACAATTCCCTCCCTCTCCTACACCTCTTCCCACAGAAAACCTCTTCCCCGACAGTTATACTTAGCTTCATTAGAATGTTAATTGCATTCCATGTCCATCACGAAAAGTGATGATGGTGGAAGGGTTGAACGCCCGGAGTAGATGTTGATAATCCCGGCCCCTTCCATGTCCATCACGATAAGTGATGATGGTGGAAGGGTTGGACGCCCGGAGTAGCTGTTGATAATCCCGGCCCCTTCCATGTCCATCACGAAAAGTGATGATGGTGAAAGGGTTGAACGCCCGGAGTAGATGTTGATAATCCCGGCCCCTTCCATGTCCATCACGAAAAGTGATGATGGTGGAAGGGTTGGACGCCCGGAATAGATGTTGATAATCCCGGCCCCTTCCATGTCCTCCAGTAGTGGTAAATATCTCAAATCCATGAAGATGAAATTCCAAGAGTTGGCTGGGTTTGAACCCACGCCCTGCTGTTTACCAGTCGGAGCGTCTTAATACCACTACACCACCAACCAATAAGCTATACCTACAGGCCTATTCGGCAGTCTTTTATCTTTGAACAAAAATTTTTGTACACAGCCGCCATGGAACAAACGGCAATATCATTGAAAAAAAATCAAATTACTTTAACGGATGTTGTTGTTGTTGTTGGGGGGGGGGAATACAATAATAGGCGCACAAATGTTTATTTGAAAAAAAAAAAGGTCAGAAGCGCCTGACACCATATGTCTAGCATTTATTGAAAAAAAGGCCTTTAGGGGGGNCAGGGGAGTAGAGATTAAAGTGTAAAGATTAACAATAATATTTAGACAAGCAGTCCCCATGGCGGCCTGGTGGGTGTCACACTGGCATTGCACTCAAGGGACCCAGGTTCAATTCCCGATTGGCTCGGATTTTTTTTTTTTACTTTTTAATTTGGCGTCCCTTTAACATCTATTGGTCATTCAAGACGGGGGTTTCACCTTCCATTCGCTGGAAACTTGCAAACTAGCTACCCATATTGACTACGCCCAGCCTGGGTTGGGCCAGAAAAATAGTCAGCATCACGAAGGCGCGAACACACGTGGACACCCACATGGTACAACCTGGCTGGACGTTGCTTAACTTCAGTGATCTATTGGGAACTTTTGTATTCAACGTGACATAGACGCTGGCTAAGTACTTTTGATTTCGGGGTGCGCTCAACCTCGTGAGCACTGACTTCTATGTGAGAAGCGAATAAGTGGCGGCATTAGCAGAGTAAAAAGATTTGGTTTGGTAGTTGTTGTCTACTGCTAAAGTTTTCAATTGTCATCATCATTAGGTAACATCATCGTGTTCAATGACAGCCAGATGTACGACTGAGATCAAGAATTTCGTTGACGGATGGGTCTTCGAAAACCATCTGAGGCGGTGGAAAGACGTCTCAGGCCTGAGACACAGCAAGGCTGTGTTACAGAGACCATCCAAGGACCTTACTATAGAGATCCTTGCTTCAGTCGCAAAAACATCAGACTAGCCACGGGCTGATCACTGGGCACTGTGGACTGAGAAAACATCTGCACGCTATGGGCTTCCATCAAGACCAGGTTATGTNAAAAAGAGCCAACGATACGTGGTGTTTCCAAGCGGTCAACTATCCAAGTACTGACCACGCCCGACGTTGCTTAACTTCAGTGATCTGGCGGGAACTGGTGTATTCAACGTGGTATGATCGTTGGCTAGTGTGTATATGTTTTTCCTTACATATATGCGATAATATGTAGGTACTATGTCATAAGATAAGTAAGTAGGCGGCTGAGCACCCTTAGTGTTGTAGTCTCTGTACTCGAGGGAGGAGAAAATGAAGTTGTACATGAAATGCTTGCAAAAAAAAATCTCGGCGAAATATCCAAAATATCAACAAGTTTGTGGAATGTTGTTCAGTAATATTTAGATTTCCTAACATTGCACATTCTAACCTTTTCATTTCTTATTCTAGTTTAAAAATAGTTTTTGTTGCGCATCGTTGTTTGATTTTTTTTTTAAAAAAAAAAATTACAGTCAAAGGCTGAAGTTCATCAAAAATAAAAATTTCTTGCTGTTAAAAAAAATCACAACAAGATAAAAGCAGGGTTGCTATCTGTTGCAAAAATATAAAGTTTAGATAAAAAACAGGGAGTCGGAAAGAAACGGAAAGAACTACTGAAAACCCCTGATATATTAACCTAGTTGCTCCAAAAAACGGCAGTAGTTTCTACGAATTTTGACGGGAAATGATTGTTTGGCTCAACACCTGCACAATATAGGCTTTAAGGACTCCCTAATCTGTCTTCTTCGTACAAACCAGGCAGTGATGAACACTGAACACCTGGCTTTTTACCCTGCCTTGACTGTACATGACAATTTAGTAGGGAAATATTGGGACGCAAGAAGGAAAATATTGGGACGCAAGAAGGAAAATTGTCAAATCCGAACATTTGAAAAAACAACAACAATAATTTTCAGTTCTGAAATATAAAAAATAATAGTCTATACTTAAGAGTTGGTCAAAATGTACAATCAATTTTTTTTTTTTTTTTNATTTTTTTTTTTTTTTGACAAACTGTTAAATTTTCCCCTTCTATACAACCAAACCTTTTGAAAAAAAAGGAGGTCATGGTGAAATTGCATTTTGTTGAAAAATGATGGATGTTCTATTTTGAAAATGACATTTTTCAAATTATTAATTAATCATTGCAATTTTCTTTCCATTCATTTATTTCACCGAGGGAAAGCTTCATGACATCTGATTGAAAAGTAGCTGCTTAAAGTTCAAATCAAGTGCCTGCTTTCAAAATACTTTCTCATAAACTTTTCAAGTTGTGTTTGACTTCGATTAGTTCACTTTTTGTCTGTTTGTTCCAAAATTTAGGTCGTATCACACTATTTGCCATGATGCCAAATATTTTTTGACTTCAAACAGTCTGATCTACAAATATTTTTAATCATATTTGCTATTTGCTTGTCTTTTATCAAACACAAAACTGACAAAAATTTGTCTATATAATCTGATTGGTTTAAAATTCATTAATCTTACCTTTAAAAAATATCTCTGAGGCATCTGTTAACGCCCAAGCGGCCCAAGTCCTCAATTATCAAAAATACACAAGTGAAGAAAAACTAAATTAACTTTCGATCAGAGTAAGTATTGGAAGAAAAAAGAGAAAATATCAAAAATTTTATCAATTACAGATAAATGTCTTGTTGCTATAGTACACAACAAATAAAATCTGTGGAATGGCAAATACTTTTATTTGAAAGCCTTATCAAATAGTGAATGTGTTAGGGGCACCAATATACAACGAAACAAACGAATTCAACAAATATCAAAAAAATAGTGCCAAATATTTGGAATGAGGACAAGTAGTGTGATACAAATGACCTTTGAAAATTAGATCTAAATTTATTGAAATTAGGTATAGGTAAATCCGTTAATGACCTCTTCAAAAGATATCATCATAGGTTAAAAGCCTTGGGACTAATTTGCAACAACCCGCCATGAGTTGTTGATACTTGAGAATCCTTACGGATAATGCAGTAGCTTCTCCATGCTTTCTGCATTCTCATCATCATAGGTTGCCATGGGGCTGCTTTGCAACAACTCGCCATGAGTTGTTGATACTTGAGAACCCTAACGGATAATGCAGTAGCTTCTCCTTGCTTTCTGCATTCTCATCATCATAGGTTAACAGCCATGGGCCTGGTTTGCAACAACTCGCCATGAGTTGTTGATACTTGACAATTCTTACGGATAATGAATGCAGTAGCTTTTTATTGCTTTCTGCATGGGCAATGGAAAAAAATATACTTTTCGACCCTGCCCTTAGTCACCTTTTACGACTGGCATGGACTTTGGTGTCTTGGAAGCAGTCTTTTTAAGTCCCCCTATCCACAGGGGATCCTATTAAAATATATCAACAGCAAAATATTTTTGTTTTTAAGAAAACGCCTTGACTGTAAAATTTTGCACGACAACTGTAGATTATCTCATCACTAATTTCTTTTTATTTGTTTCTTGAATCAGTATTGAAAACAAAGTTTGGTTTGACTAATATCAACGTAAATGCACTTTTAAGTAATACCGAGTATGGTATTATTTTTTGTTTTACTTGTCATGGAACCCCAATTTAACTAACTTTAAACAATTTTTTTTAATAATAATATATTTATTTGTTTAACACAATGATATAATAATACCTTTTTTTGGCTTAATTAACATATTGGTCATTAGCCAACGATCATACCACGTTGAATACACCAGTTCCCGTCAGATCACTGAAGTTAAGCAACTTTCCGGGCGTGGTCAGTACTTGGATGGGTGACCGCTTGGGAACACCACGTATCGTTGGCTTTTTCCGGTCTAACCCAGGCTGGGTGAGGTCAATGTGGGTAGCTGGTTTGCAAGTTTCCAGCGAATGGAGGGTAAAACCCCCGTCTNTGTTCAAATAAAAAAAAAAAAAAAAAAAAAACATATTGGTCATTCGAGACGGCCGTTTTTCATTACATTGGCTGGAAACTTGCAAATCAGTTACCCACATTGACCTCAAACATCCTGGGATGGACTAGAAAAATAGTCAGCATCACGAAAGCGCGAACCTGCGTGAATACCCACATGGTGCAACCCCGCTGGACGTTGCTTAACTTCAATAATCTAACGGGAACTGGTGTATCAACGTGCCATAGACGATGGCTGTAGATGAAAGTAATGTAGGTACTGAGCGATAAAGTAAAATTGAACATACTTGGCCATAAAAGGAAAATGAATAGCTTCTCGATATAATTCTGTGACCATTTTTGTCATTTGGTCATTCGAGACGGGGATTTTGTCCTTCATTCTCTGGAAACGTATAACTCACATTGACCCCACCCAGCCATTACAAGGGCGCGAACCCCCCACGTGGACACTAATTTCGGTGGACGTTGGTTAACTTCAGTGATCTAACGGTAACTGGTGTATTCAACGTGCCATTGGCTTAATAATATTGTTTCTTAAAAAGAACATCAGCTTAAAAAAATCCATTTCAGTTATTTTTAAAAAATAACCGAATGGCGAATTTTTTATGGGTGATTTATGGTTAACCCAATTCTCATTCATTTTTCCCTTGGTAATGTTGTTTTATATTTGAAAATATTTCATTTTGAAATAAACAATTCACTGGGATTGGCCTTGACATTTTTAAAACTCAACTTGTTTTCATTACAGTAGTTGTGCAATAAAGTAGTTTGGCTCTGCATGAATGTGTCCACAATCGCTTGCAATCAATCTTTCGATACTTTCTATAAATCAATCAAAATCCGTTTAGAAAGAAATTTGTTTCTATTTATTCATGTATATTTATTTTCCATTCATCTTTAATGTTTCAACTTTTCGTATCTACTTTTAAATAAATTAAAACAAAACACTTACCAGAAACACTATTTATAATTATTTATAAAGAAACTAGTTTCGAATCATTCGATTCATCATCAGTCTAGTCGAGTCTAAAGATGGAAGTTGTATAAAGATGAATTGAAAATAATAAACCAAAATTGTAAATATGAACTCAGATCGATCTAAACCTAATTTCATCTTACATACAAATCTTACATCTTACTTACCCACAAACCGTAATTTAGCTTATTTTAATGTTATAGAGTAATCGCAGGTATACTTATTTTTTCATTATTCTTCAGAACTTTATGAATCAGATATAGTATTCTCCTTGTATTCCATTTTCATTCTTTATCTAAACATTAAAATTTTATTTAGTTTTTACTTTCTTTTTATTAATCTTTTTTTTTTTTTTTTTAATATTTCATTTTCCGTGATTTTACTTAACTTAAACTGTTAAGTTTCAATATCTTCATAATGTTGAATGATTTTTTTCTTTCTTTCTATTTTCTAAAAAAAATATGAATGAAAATGTTCAATCCAGTTATAAGATACTAGCTGTTTCGCCCGTGCTTCGCTACTTAGAGGCAATGCCCTTCCCGTGCTAATAATATTCTATGATTTCCCTTTCAAAAATCGTTAGCTAATATTATTCTATGATTCTCTTTACAAAAAATCGGAAAAACGGCCACAACTCGAAAACGTTTGGACCGTTTTTTGCAAACTATGTTCCAAATTAAGACTTAAAAGGCCACCTAAAACTTTCTCGCTTTGAGTTGATATGTTGTCGCGACAAAATTTAAGATATCGGACCATGACCGGCTAAATTCGGTCAAAAATCGGCCGTAATTCGAAAACGGTTCGACATTTTTATATTCTGATATTTTTTCTGGTGTTTAGGCCTATGGTTTTGGGAGGTTCCATTCCCATCAATTTTTTGATATCTCCTGCCGTTTTGGCTAAACAATTAGTGATACATACATACAGACATTTATCGTTACATTGAGTTTTATTATTATAGAAGATAGATAGATTGATAAGTTGCTTGGAATTTATCCTCATTTCTGAACTTTTTTAAAAAAACCTTGTCACATAAGTTTTACTGTTTTTTGTAGATTTTTATTTATTTCATTTTTCTTAAGTTAGTGTAATTTGAGTTTTCTTGATTGAGTCGAAGGTTGTTTCTTCACTAAATGTATCTCTTTGTTATTATTGAATTAAATTGTGTGACCATATTCAATATAAAAATATTGGATGTATCTTAATTTATTGATTCGTCGCTCAATTATGTTCACGTTTTGGTTTATCAATTTTTTTTTATTGAAAATACAACCATAACAAATCTGTAACGTATTTAGAAAATATAAGTATTTACAAAATTTTGATCTCTCAGTATTACTTTTGAAATTGATGTTTTTATAGGTTTTCCCCCATATATATTCTAATACAGGGTGTCCCAAAAGTTCGAAATGATAGACGTGTAAATTTTTTTGCAAAGTACTTCTAATTCTATTGTCTTTCTGAAAATGTATCATAAAATGGGGGTTCGTATTTAAAAAACAAAAGTTCCATCCCCTGGGGGCCACATGAGACCCGCCCCTGAAAAATTGGTTTTACCATCAGATGGTTTAATTTGGAATATAATACCATGCAAAATTTCAAAACTCCACCTAAAGCCATTCAAAAGATATTCAGGTGGTCTCGGACATTTGGGACACCCTCTATAGGTGTTGAAATCAAATGTTAATTTCAATGCAAGTGCTTCAACACTCAGGCACATGATTTTTTTATTTATTTAAAATTTTTGCGGATCACAGTTTCCACTAAAAAAAAAATCTGTGAAATCAGATTACTAGCACAAAATATTTCTTTGAGAAATTAAACAAAATAAAAGATAATAAAAAGTCGAAATATTAATAGGATATTAAATCCTCCTCCCCCCCACCAAAAAAAAAAAAAAAAAAATGAATTTAATTTTTGATTCTAATAGCTTCCTTTTTCGATATAAAAGATTTTTATAATTTTTTCGATATAATTAATTTGTAGTTGATACCAAATTTAAATTGACGTTATATTTTCTCATTATTGTGCCAAATGAAGTATTAACAAAATACTATAAGTACAAAATACGAATCTAGTCCTCTTTTTATATTCTTCAGGTATACGTATAATCAGTTGCTTAGAACATTTATACAAAAAAGTAAAATCATATGGCTTTCAAATCACGTATGAAAGTTTTTTGACAACTGGTGATTTTTTTTACCAATTTTTTTCTAGTCATTTTAATGAAAATATTAGGTTAATATTTAATTCTAGATCTACTTCTAATGAAGATTAACTCGTTTTCTTCGTATTTAATTATTTTTTTTTTTAAATGATCACTACTCAGTCATAAATTGTCGTAGATTGTTGATTTTGGTGTCATTTTCCTCCCAACAGAAGGGGGTGTTAGTTATAACGGAGTCATGAACCCTGGGCATTATGCATTTGATTTAGAGACATTTTTCAAAAGTGGTAATTCAGTGGCTGTTACTCAGAGAAAGTTTGGTCCTCACTACCGGATTAGATCACGTGGAAGCGGTCCTACCATACCATTTTACAATGGGTTCAAAATTTCAGAGATATTGGTTGTGCATTGAAAAAGAAGCCTTTAGGCAAAACCAGAACTGTTAGAACACCTGAACACGTCGACATGCCATACAACATAGTTCTCGCCCATCTGCAAATGTTTTTCACACATGTTTTTTCACATTTGTTTTTCACAAATGTTTTTCACATATCCATATGTTCAATAAATTGAGCATCAAAATAAATGCTAATTTCTTTTCTTTCAAATAAAACAAAAATATTTTTTAAAATCATTAGGTTTTTCTGACGGACCCTGTATCAGGTATGCCACTTTAGTGTATAAAGAAATACGACCAAAGATTTGAATATGATAATAAAAAATATTTTCAAGGAATCGTAAATAAATAATAAATTATTAATAATAAAGACAATATCGATTCTAAAATTTTTAATTTGTGGCGAGCTTTCAATAGTTCTCAGACTATCATCGTCAGGCCGATGTTGACTCTACGGTGTTAAGAAGTAAAAAAGTAAAAAAGTTTGACTTTAAGCAATAGCTTAAAGTCAAACTTTTTTACTTGTTTAAAAGATCCAATCAAAAAAGAAATTAAATCAGGGGTAGTGTACCAGATAAACTGTGATGACTGTGGGTCTAATTATATAGGAGAGTCCGGACAATATCTGAAAAAGAGGTTATACCAACACCAATATGATGTAAAAAAGGAGAAAAACAATACAGCCCTGACCAACCATGCCTTTGAAAACAAACATAAATTTAATTTTGATGAGGCTAAAATAATTGCTAATGAGAAACAGTATAAAAAAAGAAAAATCTTAGAGGCTTTCCACATAAATCAAAATCCATGCTCCATTAATTACAAAAGTGATGTGGGAAACAATATAAGAATTTATCAAAACTTGCTCGATCTACAGAAGTAATAACATCTCATATTCTGATACCCTCACTTCTACTCTGAACACCGTAGAGTCAACATCGGCCTGACGATGATAGTCTGAGAACTATTGAAAGCTCGCCACAAATTAAAAATTTTAGAATCGATATTGTCTTTATTATTAATGATTTGAATATGGTTTAGTGGAATAAAAATATGAGTATTTAACACAGTCGAAAAGAAATATTTATCCCTACATTTTCTACATTTTTGTTTATTTCAAATTATTTTCTTTCCTTGACACTTATCACTTTAATCTTTTAATACTCAACACTTTGAAATTCACAATACAATTTAGGTATGCAATGTGTAAATATTTATTTGCTGTATTCGCAATATTTTCGAAAACACTTGAACACGACAGACGGAAACGCTCTACGTTTTTTAAACAATTTATAATTTAAATTGATATACTCTTACTATGCTTATTTTTATTTTTTTTTAAAAATTCTACCGGGTGTTTGGCTATAAATGGGACCTCCCCAGAATATGGTGGATTGCTGAGATTAAATGAAACATTTTTTTACGAAATTCGATAGAGAGCCAGACAAAGCATAGCCGAGATACAGGGTGGAGACTGTCATTGTGGTACACATTTCAACGTCGCTTGGTGCGTTCTGTATGACCGAACCAAAAGTTTCAAATATTAATTTCTAGTTCTTGATGGCGAAGATTTCCAATGAACCATTTCCGTAGTTCCCTATTAATACGGAAAAAAAAATTTGTGTTCGACTTTTCAAAATTTTTTTACGCAAAATGTCGTAGAAAAGAAGCAGTTCATGTGTCGAATTACATTTGAAAACAGGCACGCACTGAACCCACCAAGCGACGTTGAAATTTATCTAAATATGACCTTTTCCAACCTATAACTCAGATATGCTTCGTTTGCCTCTCTAACTAATGACTTAAAAAAGTTCCATTTGATCTCAGCAATCCAAAACATTCATGGATTCCATTTACTGGCAAACACTCTGTTTAAATTAATATTACAAACAAAAATATAAAAATGTAGAACAAAAATATATAAACAAAAATATAAAAATGTAGAATTGAGCACTTCGGATCTTATACAATAGACCCGCGTTTTTTCGAACTCTATTTCTGAGTGGAAGATGTCGTGTCTGTCTTTCCGTTTTTCACAGAGCTCCTCTATTTCAGGAACGGTAAAAGATGATAGCCAGTCGAAGTTGTCACAGATTGTTTATTTTTGGCTCAATATCTGCAAATAAATTCCATACAGAAAATGTGTTCCCGATCATATGCAATTCTTTTAAACGCAGAATTAAAAATAAAATAAAAAAAAATGAAATGTATATTTCTTTGTGTTATTATGTCACAATGTTTGTGGACATCATAGCATTACAAGGTATTCTCAACAAACACTCCAATATCACTAAGCATAAGCTACACTTTAACAATTTTTACCTTATAATGCTACCACTTGGCGCTATTACCATAGGTACTCAATTGTCCTCAGGAGGCTGAGTTACCCCCAAATGCTACAGAACAAGTAGAAAATTCGAAAAAACTTTTTTTCAATTTTCAACCCGTCCAGGAATCGATCCCGGAACCTCCTTGGTGCAAGCCGAGTGTGAAAACGCAGAATTAGAAACTCTAAATATTTGTTTACGGAAAGTAAAAAAAAAAACCTAATTATTCGTATTATTTTCTTTTGTTCTTGTCAATTAACATTCCCAAGTTATTTCTATTTATTTATAGGCTAGGCTTACTGTTCTTTTCTTCTCACTAACTCACTTGTTCATAATTATAAAATAGTGAAAAATATAGATTTTCTCTTAAAATTAAAAGTTTTCATATTTCTTGTCATTTTCAACTAAAAATCTGATGAAATTTTGTTTGATTATTTTTTATAAGTACATTAAAAAAATATATTAAAAAGCAAAAGTTCGAAGGATGTTTTGTGTAGCATTATTAAAATTTTACTTAATAGAATTGTATATTAGATATCAAAATGTTTAACATTTAATATTTGAATAATTGAAGAGTAGTTTAATGGTGACAGTCCTCTATTGAAGTTTCAACGCACTAAAAATATAGATAGTAGCCCAGTCAATGAAGGGATTAAAAAATGAAATGATATAACTATGATTTTTTTTTTTTTTTTGAAAAAGTTGTAGTAGGTGAAAAGAGGATATTACTTTGTATGTATAATATTAAAAAATCTATATTTTTTACATTCTATATTCAAATATATTTTTATTATTTTTTAGATTTATTTCATTATGTTCTTTGTAAACCCATTGATTCTTCTTAAGGGTTTGTTTAAAAAATATAATAAGTAAAATAATCTACCTGAAATAATATGAGACTTGAATGAAAACTTAAATTACACTAGCTTGGTTCTTAAAAAGATTATTTTAATTTTAAAAAAATATTTTATTTTATTAAAATCATCAATCACTTTGAATTTTTATCTGTTCATAAAATGCAATCACTTATTTTTATATCAAAAAGTACAGACTACACACTATGTTATTATTATTTTATCGTATAGATTGTAGTTATAAAGTGTCAATCTGATTTCAATTGAGCTTAGGTCAACCAATGAATGTTTCGTTTTAAGAAACTCTTTGGTTTTTTGAAAATGCATTGATTGATTGAAGAAAGCTTTCCAAATATTGCACAGATGTAACTATTCTAAAATATTTCTTTATAGAAAATTTTGTCTGAGTATTGAACGTTAGTTTTTTTTTTTTTATGCTTTCGTTCTAATTTTAAACTAGACTTTCTTGTTTAATGCCATTTCAATGTCTATAATTTAAAATCTATTGTTTCTGTGTTTGGCTTCTGTTATTTGTTTTTTTTTTTTACTATACACAATGTATGTTTTTAATAGAATTTTATGTGTCTTGTCTGCTACTAAAAGAAAACATATTCGGGCTTTGCTTTTTTTTTTTCCATAACCTTCGTTCTTTTTAATTTAATTTTCTTTTGCTCAATAACATTCGATTTCTTTTTGCTTCATCCCTTTTTTTTTTTGAAAAAATAAATAAATAATGAATTTGGGTTGATATTTTTAAAGGTAATCTCGTACAAACAGCTAATGATGTCAGGTTTTCGAATGCTGTAAGGTGGAATACATTGTATTTTGTATTCTTCGTTGTTTAAGTATAATAAATCATATCAACCTCATTTTTATTATTTTGTATATAATTAATGAAAAATCAAAATTTCATCAATTTTTATTTTTTCCATTTAGGTTTTTTTTTTTTAATTTCTAACCCAATAATATGTTTGAGATTATTTTACCCTAAATTACTTCTGAAAATGCATTGTGCAAAACAAAAGTTTTTTTTTTTAAAAAAAAACAACAACAATTTAATTCTTTTATTAATTAAACATGGGAAATTACTATAACTTTAGTTTCCTAGACTATTTCAAGTCTTAGTATTCCATTATTCAAGTCATACCTGCAAGGAACTATTTGTTCTTACTCATCAGGGGGAAAAATTTACAAAATTTGGCTNCTTCATGAGAAGAATATATGTAGAATTTATTTTCTTTAATATTTTGAATATTATATTTTTCAATATAATTTAATGAAACGAAAAAAGGATTTGTCTCTAGGACTTTCTACATGGGAAATTACTATAACTTTAGTTTCCTAGAGTATTTCATTATTCAAGTCATACCTGCAAGGAACCATTTGTTGTTAATCATCAGGGGGAAAAAATTTACAAAATTTGACTCTTCTTAAAAAAAAACCTTATGAGAAGAATATAGAATTTATTTCCTTTAATATTTTGAATATTATATTTTTCAATATAATTTAATGGAACGAAAAAATTTTTTTAGGATTTTTTAAAGTTTTTCTGTCCCGTTTAGCACATTGTCGATGTTGTACTCCTGCCACTCGTTCTCATAGTATGAAAGTTTTAAGCAACCACTTAAAACTTTTAGTTTATTGTCTTTACAAAAACTTGAAAATTGAAGAAAATATACCAATTTCAAATCAATAATAATCTCAAATATATTTCGAATTTTAATGAAGTAGGCATTTTGTTTTTTCTTTCTTTATTATTTCTGTATTGTGGCTTTTAGTTACTAAAAATCTAAACCCAGCGCACCTAGTCACAAATTATAAAAAGATCACTTTTGAGACAAGTGTCACTTCACATCATTCGGTAAGTACTTTGTATTTCTACTTGAACATATATGTATTCCATTCTTGTCAACGTCGATTTAATTAGTTTAAAAAAACAGCAATAGAGTTAGAAGTTCAAAAAGATCGAAGCAATTAAAACTATTGTTCCTCGAACATATAAACATGATCATTTTAAAACATTGCGAATTGAAAATTTTCCGCCCTGGGCAATTGCCCCTTTGCCCATTTATAAAAATGGTCCTGACCTAAAGGTTTTCTATGGTTATCTTGATACTTTGATGGATTATTTGTCATTTCTTTAACAAATTGTTTTAATCTTCCTTTGACCGAAGGTGTAATTTCTTTCAATCCATTTATAACGTGTCCTGATTTTTTGGGCCCATGTCAATTATCAGCCTTCTAGAACAGATTTATGATGACGACTAAGAACTTTAGCAGTAGACAACAACTTATCTAGAGATGCTGTCTCGTACGAGCTCTAACTTCGGACCCGATGATGCCACTATTGAATGAATGAATACGAGTATTCCATTCGTCTCTATTTTTTATTGCATTTGATTATAACACCGTCAATCTGGTTCTTTTTTGGTTTGTTCTTCCATATCACGCTGCGCCATAGTTTCATATATCTTGGAATGTAACTTTGTAACACTATAGTCATAGCTTTCTTGTATTCTCAAGTTTCCATCCATAATTTTTTTTTTATTTTCACTCTTTTATATCGTGTCTAATATTTTGACTTTCATTATCTCTTTACTTCTATTTGATTTTCAATAAAATTTAACAATATTGGTGATAGTCCACTGCTGTACATGTTTCCCCTTCTAATGTTGACTTATTTTCTATCATAGCACAACATGAAAAATAACTTTTCTTGCACATCTTCCCCCAGCAGATATATCTGTTCAGTTCTCTTTTGATAGGAGCTGTGGCCGCGTATAATACCAAGGTTGACAAATCCTCGGATGGGATTATCAGCTCGCGTCACAATAATTGCTTCGATTAAAATTGAAACTCGCCATTTCAATTGAGGTGTAATCATCTACACCTCAATAAATTAATAATAAAAAATGTTCCTCCAGAGACCGCCAACCTGGGGGGGGGGGNGGGGGGGGGGGGGGGGTGAAAGATTAAAAAGTAGTCTTACTAAGGAAAAACTCTTGATGATGAGCAATTTTTAAACTTTTAAAGCAATTTTTAAAGTTGATTGACACCGAAATACTTGGTCAGTGGAAAAATATCAAACAAATAGAGCAACTCAGTCATCTTCAAAAAGAATTCAGTAGGAAATCCTGATATTTTATATGTCACCTGGCAATTGTATCTCTGTAGATCGTCACTAACTATTGATGTTAATGCTGTGCCGGACGGGATTCAAGAGAAGCTGATTGAAGGATTTATTTTATAAAAAGTTTATCAAATGAAAAGAAACAATGGTACCACGAGATTCAGCATAAAAAACTTGACTGATTTCATATATATTACTTTTATTCCGAAGAAAAATCCATGATTGGGCGGGTTTGATCAGAGATCCGTTTGATCAAAGTATCGAGTGAGGAGTCGATTGTGTGTAGAATTTGACGCAGAATTTGAATATGAAATAAAAAATAGGGGTTTCCATTTAAAAATCGAAAGTTGGTGTCTGTTCATTCACTTTTGAGACACCCTGTAGAAATTTTAATTACGCCAAAAAATAGATTAATTTGTGTTAGAACTACATATAAAATTTCAAGTCTGTATCTTTAGCCGTTAAAAATAAAAAAATCCGTTGCGGGACTTTTCGAATACTCTGTATATATACTAGGATTGTATCAACGATTGTTCAGACTTTATGAAATATATTATTTATTTATTTATTTATTTTTTTCTAGGCTCAACCAATTCCAACCGATATTACAGCCAAACTTTTAGGTAATCGTGTTGCTGTGTCTCCTATCGTTACTATAGAACCAAGAAGAAGAAAATTCCATAAACCAATAACTTTGACCATACCTGTACCTCAAGCTGCTAATAAAGGAATGATAAACCAATATTCTGGAGAAGCGCCAACCTTAAGGTTACTCTGTAGTATAACAGGTAAGAAAATGTACAATTTTTATTAACTCACACTTACCTTACTCCCTCCCAAAATTTTTAAAAAAGTGTTTTCAAGAAGTTAAATCAAATGTTAAATGGAATAATTACTAAATTACCAGAATTACATAATTTTCAAAACATATCTTACATTTTACGCCTATATTTTCACTATTTGAATGTTGTTCAAGAGAGAGAGAAAAAAAAAATGCATTGTTTTTACATGTGCGTTCTTAGATAAGTTAAGGAAGCACACGAATGAGAAATAAATTCTTAGCGCTACCATTCTTTGTTACTTCTTATTTTCAATTTTGATGAAAAATCAAATTCTAAAAACAACAATTTTATGACAGCTTTTAAAATATTTATTTTGCCAAGTATTTGATTTTTTTTCTTCCTCTCTGATTATTTTCTTAAGATTTTGTTAATTCAATAATTCGATGCCACCATTCTAGTCGAAATTTATTCAACTGAAATTCTGAGACGTTTTTCTCCTCTCTTTTTTATGTCCTCCTAAATATTGCTGCACATTGAAAAATTTATGCGAAAATTTGACAAAATCCTCTAACTTCAGGCGTGTTTCGGAAAAGATCTCTGAAAGGTAATTTTTTTGGTTTGTAATTTAAAAATTTTCAATTATTTTATTTTGTACCCCAATATATATTTTTTTTTTTCAAGTTTAAAATAATGGAATATATATTAAAAAAATCTTACCATCATCTCACATTTTTTTTTTCACATTTTTTTAATTTTTATTTATCACAATTTATAAATTATTCAGCTTAGTGAGAAAAAGAAAATTTTAAAAATATATTGCTTGGATTCCTATATCAAAAGAATCATCATATATATCTAATTTTACACACCAGTTTTATATCTTACACATCATTTTGGTTTGAAAATAATTTGGAGGTAGTAAAATTTTAAAAGAGAAAAAAAAAATAAAAAAATCAACATATATCCCAGTAGGAATTAGATCACATTTTTTTTTTATCTTAATTTTCATTTTAATAAATAAAAAAAAAATATCACTCGAAAATTTCTTTCTCTTTAGACTTACCTCTGACAATTTGTTTTGCTTCTCTTGCATGAAAAGGTAGATCAAGCTATTTTCTTCTATTGTCTTTTTCCCAATTTCCAAAGGATTTGCTTCCTTTGTTCAATTTAAATTCAAGTTTAATAATTTCAAAACTATCTTTCTAGAATTTTAAAGTAAAATTTATGAAAAAATTGTCTCATATCTGGCAAAAGAAAAAGTTAAAAGATATTTTCATAGTTATTATTATTTTTTTTTTTTTTTTAAAAAAAAATCACATTTTCCTATTATAATGAAAATTCATTGCCTTCTGAGCTTTTAAAAATAATTAAAAAAAAAATATAATTCCATTTTTCCAACTCTATTATTAGAAGCTAAGGATTAGCTTGAGGAAAATTTATTCTCAGAAACTATCTTTATCGTTACATTTTCCCCCAAATGTTTTGTTTATCCTTTGCATCGTCATTATCGTTCTATCAGATCATATCCATTTTTTAACCATTTTTTAAAGAAGGTATGAAATAATTCAGCTCTAAAATTTTGTCTTCCTCAGACCAGTCACTTCAATAGTCCAATATAACAAATCATCACTACACAAGATTATACAGGGTGTCCTAAAAGTCCGAGACCATCTGAATAACTTTTGAACGTCTTTATGAGGAGTTTTGAAATTTTGCATGGTATTACATCCCAAATTGGACCACCTGATGGTGTGGCCAATTTTTCTTGGGCGGGTCGAATGTGGCCCCCAGGGAGTCCAACTTTTGTTTTTTAAATACGAATACCCATCTTGTGATACATTTTCAGAATGGCAACAAAATTAGAAGTACTTTGGAAAAAATTTCACACGTCTAGTGTGTTTGGTTTCAAAATGGCGGCCATTTGAAATTTCCAAGACTTGGCTTATAATTCTATTGTCCTTCTGAAAATGTATCACAAGATGGGGGTTTGTATTTAAAAAACAAAAGTTGGACCCCCTGGGGGCCACATGGGACCCACCCCAGAAAAATTGGCCACACCATCAGGTGGTTTAATTTGGGATATAATACCATGCAAAATTTCAAAACTCCTCATAAAGCCGTTCAAAAGATATTCAGGTGGTCTCGAACTTTTAGGCCACCCTGTATTTTGAACTAACTGATCTGATGAAGTCGAACGTTTTAAAGTTAAATTCATCACTGTTCTACGAAGTGTTAAAAAAAATGGAAGAAAAAATTCTTGTCACCACCATTAAATTTTTAATTTTTTAAGTTTCTTAAGAAAAAATAGAAAAACGTCTCAGAATTATTTTCAGCAATTTTTTTTTTTTGGACATTCAAAAATATTCACCAAATTTTTGTAGTTGTCTTTTTTCCCTAAGAAAAACGTCCATTTGTTTATTCTCTTGTAGATTTTAAAGTCACTTTTTTTGCCTGAAATATTCCCCCCTCCCCTGAAAATTCTATTTTTGGCATTTTTTTTAATAAAAAGAGTTCTTTTCTGAAACGAAACGCTTCTTTTATTTTTGCACGATTTTTTTAAAAAAAGAAAAAAAATCTTCCGTTTTGTTAAACATTCAAATGAAAATAAAATTGTGGGTTTCCGGGTAATCTTGCGCGTATGGGATGGATTATCAAGAAAAAACATAAATAAACTAGATGAAGTACTATATCTTTAATTGTTGGTTTGCTTTCTAAATGCATTGAACACAGTCGCCAAATTTCTTTATGTTTTTAATGTTGACCTTTCAAATTTGGTAAATTTATTGATTGATAGATGAACCTAACTGTTTTGTACCATATGATAATGTATCCATCCCCTTTCTGTTAACAGGTGGTGTGGCAAGAGCTCAATGGGAAGATGTAACTGGCACAACCCCCTTAACATTTGTCAATGATTGTGTGTCATTCACAACAACCGTGTCAGCAAGATTTTGGCTGATGGATTGCAGAAATGTTCAAGATTCGGCCAAAATGGCCACAGAATTATATCGAGAAGCTATTCATGTTCCTTTTATGGCCAAGTATGTTCAATTTTACTTTATTGCTCAGTACCTACGTTACTTTTATTTTAATTTGGCTTAACGTCTCCTTAATATATATTGGTCATTTGAGACGGGGGTTTTACCCTACATTCGCTGGAAACTTGCAAACCAGCTACCCACATTGACCTTCACCCAGCCTGGGTTGGACCAGAAAAATAGCCAGCATCACGAGGCCGCGAAACCACATGGTACAACCTCGCTGGACGTTGCTTAACTTCAGTGATAGAACGGGAACTGGTGTATTCAACGTGCCATAGGCGCTGGCTACATTACTTTTATCTACGTGTTCTTCAAAAGTATAGATGCCTACTAATCAGTTTCTACGGGTTTTTTTTTTAGCTGAACGTCTCTTTAAAATCTATTGGTCATTCGAGACGGAGAATTTATTCTCCATTCTCT
>CM022879.1:31951786-31969286 GCA_012654025.1 Pachypsylla venusta | reverse complement strand
CGACACCCCTTTGTCTGTCCAACTCGACCAACCTCGCTTATGTCATTGGACCTTTGGAACAGACCTGTGGAGATTGCTGAATTTCTTGATCTACAAACACGACAGATATATCCTGACTGTGTTTTAAGAACCGTTAGGGGGGGGGGGGCAACAACAACCATTCGGGTATTTTTGTTGATACACTTTTAGGTGGGGAATACATGAACAATAGGTCACACTTGGACTTTTCATTGATATAAAATCTAACGGAAAATGTGACTACTCTGTATAATGCCAAATCTGAAAGAAGAAGTGACCTGTCAAACGTATGTAGAATTTCATGGAAAACTCAAATATGGAAGACAAACTGAGGGTTTGTATTTAAAAATCGAAAGCTGGCACCGTTTTTCGCAACTTCTGGACCACTCTGTATAAAATTAAAGGCATTAAAAAAACCGCACTAAAAATCCAAAATGTACGTATTTTTTTTCTTTTTCCAAAATTTGAAGTTCGGAGAAAATTCAGTGTTACATAAAATCGCGTCCACCCTGCTGGATCTAGGGTGTAACATTTTTTTCTTGGGGGGGCTGGAGGGGTGGAACCTGTGCGATCTATTCATATCAATACAAAATACTTCATGATTTTAATAAAATAATGGAAAAAAAAAATGCTGTTTCTTTATATTATTATGTTACGACTTTGGTGCTCACTGCAGCATTGTGGGATTTTTCCAATATCAATCATTATCCAATTAATTTGAATTTTCAATTTTCCCTACAATGGTTGCACCGGATCGCTTTGCGTATTTATCTGCACATTGTCCTCACGTGGCTGAGTGGGCTCCGAAACATCCAAACCCCAGTGACAAATTTCCCCTGCCAGGAATCGAGCCGGGTCTCCCGAATGCAAGTCTAGTGCAGTGACCACTGAGCCCTATATACACAATATAGGTTTTATTTTACTCCTTTAACATCACTCCATTTGGTATGGATAAGTTTAGAATTTGGTTCAATCGAGT
The DNA here is from genome assembly GCA_012654025.1 of Pachypsylla venusta. Lineage (NCBI taxonomy): Eukaryota > Metazoa > Arthropoda > Insecta > Hemiptera > Aphalaridae > Pachypsylla > Pachypsylla venusta. The sequence goes on along the minus strand of CM022879.1, from coordinate 31,968,289 downwards.
TTCTTGAATAGCAGCAATTTTGATGTTATTGCTATGCATGAAGTGAACTATTTCATGAATTTTATTTCTCAGACCGCGACAGTTAAATTGCATTATTACTAGGGGTGGCGGCTGATCTGGTTGAACTGGATTTGTGGTTTGAGATGGGTTTGAACAACACTGACCGGTGAACCTGTTGTTCCATTGTTTGTGACTTTGAAAACCGGAACAAGGGCGAAGGTGGCACCATTCTTCACAGGTATTGCACTTAACTGAAGTTTGGTTCCTCTTCAATACACATTTGCACACTGAGCAGTACCAAGTTGTGGGGCCAGGATTTTGTTCTATGCCAGCTCTCATTAACAGGATACGGAGTAGTCCCGCTGGGTAGAGCCACTCCATTGACCAAAAAACAGACGCGATGTTGTCTGATTTGTCCATTTAGTAATTCCGTTAAGCTCCCCTTTATTTTATTTTGTCGTTCATTATATGAGCAAGCACTCAGAACATTGGAACGGTTTTCTCTCCCTATTCCAAGAAGAAGTCCCTATGTCTTATAAAATGCTCTCGTCAGATGGTTGGTTCTCCCTAACAGGGCAACCCAAGCATTCAAAAATGTTTGGCCAAAGGCCATCAATACAGCAATGCACAGGGTCGTAGACAGAAAATCCGCACCGGGGGAAAAATTTACGGTCCCTCTATAATTCTTATTCTAAAATCACCGTATGGGCAGTAATAAAACTAGCCAATTCTCTTAGTTGATGTGAAAAGGCGTGTACGCTTCTTCTTGTCAACACATAATTCGATTATCAGATGTTAATGTTTACGAAATATACCAATATTTATAATTGCTGTACAAGCTGAAAGGTCGCACTATATTTTAAAATCAGTGACCTGCAATAGCCAATGTCCCATATTAGCCCACTATCGCTAAACTTCTGTTTTTTTGTGTTTTGATTTTTTTTCAAATCGATTTATTTATTATTCTTTAAAAAAACTTGAAAAAATTCATTATGATGATTTTCTCACCGGGCCTGGGGGATTCCTTCCATTTCCCCCCTCTCTCTCGTCGGGCCTGGCAATGCAAACCAAAATAAGACCCACATCGTTTCACAACGATTATACTCATTTTGTGATGGTGATTATTTGATGTGATGAAACAAATGTTTACCAATATCAGTGATTTTAGTCTTCTTTGGTTCGTGATTGCTGGTACAACAACAATAAAATGCTCTTCTGTTGAATTTATTTCAGGTGCTCGAAGGTAAAAGTCAATTCATTGCTGGTACAACAACAATAAAATGCTCTTCTGTTGAATTTATTTCAGGTGCTCGAAGGTAAAAGTCAATTCATTGCTGCTACAATAACAATAAAATGCTCTTCTGTTGAATTTATTTCAGGTGCTCGAAGGTAAAAGTCAATTCATTGCTGCTACGACAACAATAAAATGCTCTTCTGTTGAATTTATTTCAGGTGCTCGAAGGTAAAAGTCAATTCATTGAATTCGCCGGTAATCTTGTTCCTGTTACGAAATCTGGTGATCAATTGAGATTAGGATTCAGAGCTTTCAGAGAGAACAGACTGCCGTTTACTGTTCGAGTAAAAGATCCTCATGCTGATGTGATAGGCAGAACATTATTTATGAAAGAACCAAAAGTTTCTAAAGGCGATGCGCCTCAACAACCTATTTGTGTGTTAAATATTGTCCTTCCCGGTGATATTATACCTGAAACCAGCCTTCCTGAGACAGAACTCACAAGATATGAATATCTACAAGATTGGAGTAAGTTTTGGTTTCTTATTTTCAATAATGGACCTTCGGAATCGTCACTAAAAAAAAAAAAAAAAAATACCCTCCCCCCAAAATTTGATATTATACGTTTCAAGGTACGTCGTATCCAAAAATCGAATAAAAAAAAATCCGTTTGTCCGCCGTACATTGGCACTTTTGGCCAGTGTACGGCACTTTTGGCACTCAGCGGTGACCGATTAGGATGAAATTTGGTATATAGGTTCCATTTGGGCTGTAATTTTGACCCGAAAAACAATTATGTGCAATCGAACACACCCTTGGCGATTTTTGCCGCTTTTTATCGGTTTTCAGCATTGCTGTCTAAAAGGAGAATGGTAAGAGCTAAAGTTTTTAAATTTAGAATGTATGTCATATTTGTGGTCTTAGTCAGCTCCGAAACTTTTGGCTTTAATCAAATATACCGCTGGAGGTTTTTACCGCTTTAAAGCGGCTTTCATTAATCCTGTCTAAAAAGAGAATGGTAAAAGCCAGAGACTTCAAATTTAGTGGGTATGTCAAATTTAGGGTCTAATTACGCCCCAGATTTCGAATAGTGACGAGAATCCCCTCTCAATTTTTTTTTTGGGGGAGGGTATTTTTTTGCCAGAAAAATAATAAACCCATGTGTCACATTAGCAGAGTTTTTTTTTGTAAGAAGTTAATTTTACTGATACTTTTTCTGTCCTCAGATGGTTGGTGCTACGTTCCGGGGCAAATTATTATTAATTTGGTAATGGAATTTCTCGTTTTGATTGAATGCTTAATTATCCTTCAGTGTAAAAAATTTCAACTAAAAAAATATTTTTTCTGCCTCTAAGAAGTAGTAATCATTTATAGACGAAATTCTTCATCTAATATATAAAATTCTCGTGTCACAGTGTTTGTTACCATACTCCTCCAAAACGGCTTAACGGATTTTAATGAAATTTTGTATGTACATTCGGTAGGTCTGCGAATAAATTTTGATCTATAATTCAATAGAATTAAACACCAAGTTTGTTGGGTAGGACGTGTTTGGAGTAATATTGGTTTAGGTTTCAAAAAAAAAAAAAAATGCGTGTTGAAGTCTGCGCAAGGTTAGGCTGGACAGTAAACCCAGCCTAAACACAGCAGACTTCAACACGCATTTTATTTTTAAAGAACCTAACCCAATACTACTTCCAACACGTTCTATACAGCTTAGCAACCCGTTACTACTCCCCATGTTGTCTCATCTTCTCGAAACGAAGTTCGGGTACTCAGCTAGTATCTTTATGTTTTTCTCTCTTACAGGAGGTCTAGAATCGTATCAACGTACTGAACTTCGTCTTTCCGATATCAGCAATCTTCTAGAAAATGATTGGATTCCTTTAGCAACCCAACTCGGAGTATCTAACAGTGATATTAGCAGAATACAGACTGACTACCCTGACAGTGAAGCGCAACAAGCTCTGGCTATGCTGAGGTTGTGGATGAAACAGAGTAGCAATAAAGCATCGGGTAAGACGATTTGAGTAAATCATTAAACGGTCAATTTAATTAACATGAGTTCATAATTATTGTCATGATTCTGGGGATTATCAGCATTGAAGAACAAAAGTATGATGACAATTAAAAACTTAAGCAAAAGACTACAACTTGATGTTAAGAAGGGCATCCAGTCTTTAAAAGAACTCTGCTTTATTATTTATTGTGTTTCAGAGGTGTCTAACCTGTGACACATTACAATGGAAATTACATTCCCCTATCCCGATCAAAATTAGAGACAATAATAGTAAAAGGGGGGGTGGAAAAATCCTTGTGTGACAAGGACACGCCAAATTTGGTGGCCCTGTAAAGAAAGATAAAAGAAATGGTTTAATAGGTACTTTATATAGGTATATTTCATTAAGGAGCGCGGTAGCGCTCCGTCGCGCCAAGTCAAAAAAATGCGGTAGCTGCCAAGAGTATATTATACGCCACAGCTTACATTGCCGATTTCAGCTACTTCCAGAGGAAAAACTACACATCTCAGATAAAAATAATTATTTCCTACGTATGGGGCGAACTCAGGGACGAAGTATATGAAATTTCAACAAAATCGGTTAAGTCAAATCGGAGATATAGGCTTCTGAAAAGTACACTTTTTCTCATCGTCTGCTCCTGCTGCTGCTTCTGCTTCTTCATCTTTGATGTTGACGCACCTACAGCCAAAACTACTGGACCGATTTTGATGAACGATAGCTCATTTTTTTTTCTCGTGAGTGGCAGATGTGCCTTTTGTTACTCATATTGTCCCTCAGTGGGTCCTTCAGCCCCAAATTTCCAAAAACTCTCAAAATTGGGGGTATTTATTTGATACACATGTTATATATTTTCCGAACTAATGAACCGATATGGACGTATGAGGTATCATTATAATCAGAAAATCAAGCAGAGTTACATGGTTACTACCAAAAATATACAGGTTGTAATTTATCTCATATACAGGGTGTTATATAAGACAAATAAATTGTTAACAAGTTCATATTTCTTTTAGTTAGGATTTGCTCACATGATACATAATAAAATATTATTTTAACATTCAATTATTTATACCGGGTGTAACACATTGATTAATGATAGTTGATGATAGATTGATTTTCATCAATTTTGACTAAAAAGTTTCTTTTAAAAATCTGAAAGTACAGGCCGAAAAACGTCCAGCGCCCTTAAGGAGATGACCGGTTGGACCTTGGTTTCTCCATCGGACGTTATCTGGTGTATAGTTTAGAGATAGATGATAATGATTCAGCTATGATACTTATGGAAGATCTCTGTTCATTTACCATTATATAAATACATATTTTCTTGCTACAAAAAGTTTGAGATCCCCCAAAAATACCACTGCGTGCTATAAATAATCCCCGCCAAGTCAACAAAAGTTATGAAATCTATTTTGGGCCCCGCTAACTACTCTTCCGTTCTTCGAAATACCCAATGATTTTAAATTTCGTCCCCACCCCAAACAATTTCAGAATTTTAGTCTGATTTCCTCACTCTCTTCACCAACACGCAGTCTTGGTGGGGTACCTCGGTTCGTTTAATCACTAGGAGATAGGGACCACTCTGTTCCTCTGTTCTACTTTAGCGGTTCATAAATTCGTTACGTTTAATAATAATCAGAGGTACCCCACCAAGAATGCGTGTTGGTGAAGAGAGTGAGGAAATCAGACTAAAATTCTGAAATTGTTTGGGGTGTGGTCGGAATTTTAAAGTTATTAGGTATTTCAAAGAACGGAAGAGTGGTTAGCGGGGCCTTGGCGCCGCTAACCACTTTTTTTTGACTTGGCGGGGATTTTTTATAGCACGCAGTGGTATTTTTGGGGGAATAATAGGTACTTTATACTTTATTGTAAACTTATTCTGCAAAAAAGGAAATGGTTAGTTACAAAATATAGCACACACTTACTGTAATATATTACTCTGTAAAATAAAACCAACGATGAGAGGTCATCAGCAAAAAAAGCTAGTAGGCAGTTTCTATTGATATTGTGAGATGCAAGCTAGGGGTTACCGTGCAAGGAAAGGGTTACGGCTAAAGAGAGGAGGCACCGAACAAAACGTTGTGACATGGTAATTGTAAGGAAAACAACGCCCACCCCAAATAGAATTGGGAAAACTACAACTTATATATGAAGCTACTGTCTCATACATCTGGCTAATATCGGACACGATGATGCCACTAATCAATGAACATTATTTTTCTATACAACTTGTATATGGAGCTACTGTCTCATACATCTGGCTAATATCGGACACGATGATGCCACTAATCAATGAACATTATTTTTCTATACAGCTGCAACTTTAGAATCCGCTCTAGTCAACATAGGCAGAGAAGATATTATACGTCAATGTATTTACAACGAACCTGAACAAGATCGAGCTGATCCAAACAGAATCAAGACAAATGGAGTCGCGAGTGAAACAGAAATATTTAGAACCACAGAAACTGTTGAGGTAGGTGGTCTTTGAAGATGAAAGTGACAGAATTAGTGGCAGCATTATAGGGTAATTTGATAAAGTTAAGAAACGTTCAGCAGGGCTGTAGTTAATGGGTGACGTAGGTTCATGCCCTCCTGGTGCTAGCTATTCCCTCCCCAATCAAGGCTGGGTAGGGTCAACGTGGGTGGCTGGTTTGTAAGTTTCCCCCGAATAAAGAGAAAATGACGTTTAGCAAAATAAAACTGTTTACTCGTAGGTACATGAAATAAATGTATGGATAGAATAAAATATCTTGTAATACTGTGATGAACATTTGAAAAATTTCTAATGAAAACAGTACTTTCTGTGAGATTCTTATTTTTAATTAATTTTTGCCCCTCTCTATCCCATGAAATTTCAGAATGTTAGTATATTTTTCGGGTTCAAGACTGCAACTAAGAAAATCTAGCTCAATTAGAACTAACCCATTTATGGTTTAAGAAGAAAAAATAATCTCAATTTTTTTTTTTAAAAAAAAGACGTCACAAAACTCTAAACACACGTTTTCTGTTTTACATTTTCTTTAAAATAGGTCTGCCGCTAGTCAAAAAGCGGGTGTAACTTGAAAATTTGAAATTCTGGAGCTGTAGGAAACAATTTCCTTTCATAATTTGGAGACTTACTTATTACTTTAGTTTTATGTTTTATGTTTATTTTTTACTTATTTTTTTTTTTTTTTTTTTTTTTTTTTTTTTTTTTTTTTTTTTTTTTTACTTATTTTTATGTTATGTATGATCATATCTCTGGAGAAAATAAAACTGTCTTTAACGAAAAATAAATAAATAACAAACAACTGTTTTTTAGATAACTGTAGAATTTTACTATAGCACGCTCGTATTGTTTTTCTTGTTGTTGCAAAACAAGCGTTTTGCTTGATCACACTTATGTGTCTTAAATTATAAACCCAGTTAACCCAATGCCCCAACCAATCAACCAAATTATTAATTGTTTGTTTCAGACACCTAAAGCCTTTGAAGTAAACATCAAAGATCAAATAATGAATGGTAAGCCTCAGAACACAATTATTCCATTAATATAGATGCATGAAACAAAGGAATGATAAGTACCCAGAAATCTTTTGAATTTTATTTGAAAAAAACTAGCTGCTGCCCGCATATTCGTATACGTCATTTCCCGTTGCTGTAGAACTCATTTTGGCCAAAATAAATCTCTTTGTAACTTTGCAATTCTGACATTTCTGGAATGTGAACCAAGACAGGGCGGATTTTAGGTTTTTCCTGTAGGTTTTGATTTTGGTTGGGTCCATTGCAGGTCATTTTGTTATTTTCTAAATTGCAAGAGGAACTTGTGTTCTAAATTTCAATTTTATAAGTTTAGCCATCATGGAGCTACATTGATCTTAGTATATATATTTTCCAGCTGAAAGTTATAGTGAGTTTAGAATTTTGCCTATAATAATTGTATTATTTTTGAACTGATTGCAAATTATCACTGCGACCTACTTTATATTTATTTTGACCAATAGACGGGGATGGAGTTATATTCAAACCAACAGCCTCTTGGTTGCGAATCCACCACCTCATTCAGTTACTCCATGTAAAAATAATCAGTTTTCTATAATAATTAATCTATGTAATAATAAGCGTAATTCTGATGATACCTACTGAAAACAGGTTTTCAACCTTTTCTTTATAAGAATAATCTGATTTTTAATATTTTCAGCTGTACCAATAGATCAAGAGGAGATCAAATACAGAATCAAAGAAAACATTATTGAGGAACCAAAGAAGTCTGTGTCCGAACGTAAACAAGAAATTGAAAAACGACTATCTCAAGAAAGGTCATTGTCTCAAGAGAGATATGAAAAGAAATTAGAAGAACCTAAAATGAAGGATACCATAGCAGAACAGGTCGTAGTAACAGAAACTGTCACCAAACAAGAACCAGAACTAAGTTTTCATGAGAAAAGATTGTCATTTGAGAGAGGTAGCTCTCAAGATCGAGCTAAAACAGACGCGTTTATTCAAGAGGAAAAGAAAGTTATTGTTCAGACAGCACCAGTAGACGCAGAAAAAATTGATGAAGCTGCAAAATTATCTTTTAAAGATAAAAGAAAATCATTTGAACAAGGATCAATTGATAAAGTTGAACCCAAAGATGACAAAAAAACAAAACCAGATTCTAAAAAATCAGATGAGAAAATACCCGAAACCAAAGAAAAAACAACTCAACCTGAGAAAAAGATTACTGAAAAAACAGTAGTTTCTGAAACAATTTCAAAAACGATTGAAACAGTAGGCGATAAAAAATCAATTATTTCAGAAAAAGTAACGAAAACGACAGAAATAAAAGGTGATCAAAAACCAATCACCACTGAAGTCATTACAACAACGATACAAACTCCTGGAATTGAGCAACCTGTAGTGTCTAAAACTACAACCAAAATTATTGAAGAAACTGAAACGGTGAAAGTACCGGATAGCGAAGATAAGATAGACACAACTAAAGCTGTTGTCACAGAAAAAGTTACCACTGTAAAAGATGAAAAAATTCCAGCTGAAATAGTCCAAACCAAAGTTCCTACCGAATCAGATATTAAGTTTTCTGAGGAGAAAATTACTAAATCTGTAGTTGAAGATTCGAAAGATAAATTGCCAAAAGAAAAGTTTGTCGTTGACAAACATGAAATCCCCAAAGAGATCCGCACAACAGAAAGTAAAATTATTTCTGAAACTGTCACAACTAAAAAAATTGAGGGCATCCCAGAAGGTATTACAACAGTCACTGAAATCACAACCCGAACTTCTGAAGATGGAAAAGCTAGTCAACCAAAAACAGTCACAACTAAAACAACAGAGGGTGTTCCAGACGGTTTAACAACTGTTACAGAAATCACAACCAAAACTTCTGAAGATGGAAAACCTAGTCAACCAAAAACAGTCACAACTAAAACAACAGAAGGTGTTCCAGATGGTTTAACAACTGTTACAGAAATCACAACCATAACTTCTGAAGATGGAAAACCTAGTCAACCAAAAACAGTCACAACTAAAACAACAGAAGGTGTTCTAGACGGTTTAACAACTGTTACAGAAATCACAACCATAACTTCTGAAGATGGAAAACCTAGTCAACCAAAAACAGTCACAACTAAAACAACAGAAGGTGTTCCAGACAGTTTAACAACTGTTAAAGAAATCACAACCAAAACTTTTAAAAATGATAAACCTGGCCAACCAAAAACAGTCACTAAAATTACTACTAGTCAATTTGACACTCAAAAACAGCCGGACAAAGAAATGAGTCTGCAAGAAAGAAGAACATCGGAACTATTTGAAGGCGTCACACAAGGGCTTCTATCTACTGTCAAGTCACAAGATTTCAAACCTAAAGGTAAATAAAAATTCTGAATTTCTTTAAAGCAAACACCATATTGTCATCATACTAGTTGCATAAAAAATATTTAAACATGAAAACACATCAAGTGAAAGCATCAAACGAAAGGTCAAAAGATCTCAACAGCCTGATGTAAAATTAGGATAGTTTCAACTTAAAAATACTTTAAATGAATAAATTTTGGGAGAAATTCAGGATGGAAATTCTCAAACTTTTAACGTTTTTTGTAGTGACTTGAAATAATTCTCCTGTGGATATGGCAAAGACATCAGGTAAATTTGGTCCAAGTTGTTGTTATTATTATTGTTCTTGTTGTTGTTGGTTGTCGTTGTTGCTATTGTTATTGTTGTTGATGTTGTTGTATTTGTTGTTGGTGATGATGAGTTACACCTTACAATATTACATAAGTCATGCATAATTTACGGCCTTGGTGAGAGCAGATTACTATTATTGAGTTATTGAGACGATTTTGGTTTATTATTTTCACTAATCCAAATCAAAATTTGATATTTTACTTTTCGAGGTACATAGAATCCAAAAATCGAATAAAAAAATCTGTTTGTCCCCCGTGATGGTCACTTTTGCCACTTAGCGTTGACCTATATATGTGACTAACGGTGACGAAAAGTTTCGGGGCACAATTAGACCAAATGCATCGTATCCTCATAACAATTTTTATACAAATCGGTTAAGTCTGAGTGGCCATAACGGCGACAGGTTGGTGTACGGGGTACAAAGAGCGGCGGACGAACGGATTTTTTTTCTTCGATTTTTGGATTCTGCGTACTTTAAATTTTTTGGATTCTGCGTATCTTGAAACGTAAAATATCAACTTTTGGGAAAGGGTATTTTTTTAGCCAGTAAAATAATAAACCTATGTGTCATATATGAAGAGTTTATAATTTTTTTTTTTTTACTTATAAATCAAATGTGATAATTTTCTTTACAGATTTCATCTCACCGAAATTAATCAGCACTCCTCCACCAAGTCCTGCTGATTTTAAAGATGCGACCGGTTCTCCTCCAACAGAATCTTGGACATCGTCTACAACGACTACTGACAAAACAGTTATTGAACGTGGCATCAAACCGACAGGTAAATGAAAACATCTAATATATATATTTTCACATTAGGCTGTGTTGTTTTTATTTTATAATGCTTTAGTTTTTGTTTTTTTTAGACGATTTTCAAAATGTTTGATTAGTGATTTATGTAAGTGTTCACGTTAAGTAAGTGTTCGCGAACATAGAAGAAGAATAAACAATAAATATTATAATGAACAAAGAAATTAGGGAATCGGACCATGCGCAGAATTTATTGGTTGCAGCGACCAAATTTGTTTGGTCCTTAGTATTTGACGACAATAGAAATAATAGAACTTTGGAGAGGAAAAATATGTCAACAACAAACCAAATCATATTTATGCTGGACATCATAAAGGTGAATTAATCTTCACATAGGGTCCTCACGATGGCTGGTTCTACGCATTGGGATAATCTGGAACGCCTACCATCATAGTTCCAGCCAAGGGCCATCAAAACCTTTTCGGTAACCTCATATCAACCTGTTCATACCATTCTCCAAATCTGAATTTAGATATGGAGGGGCAATAGTTGATTTTAAGAGCAAAGCCGGAAAAGTATGCGTTCATCTATTTGTTAGTTGTGGCGGTGGATTCGTAACCAGGAGGCTGTTGGTTCGAATCCAACGCCCCCCCCCTCTTCGACACAAGATTGGAAATAGAATCTTTAGGAGAGGGCGCCTATTAAAAAATATATACATATCTTCCAGAAAATTGTATACTCTTTTTGAAATAAAATATTGCGCTCAGCGGGTTTTCAGTCTTAACTGACGAAATCATTTGTGTCGTAAAATTCTATTTGACATTTCCTTGGAGATTTAAGTAAAAATGACTACAAATATACCAAATACTGAATCCAATTAAATTACAAAATAATTAATATATTGTTTATTCTTTTATTTCAATAAAATGTTCGCGAACAAAAATATTAGATTAATAAATAAATGTATAGGATGTCCGATAAAATTGAACACACTTGTTAAACGTTTCTATTAGGGCTAAGGTTCTTCTATTGAGCCCAGATTAGGTTAGGTATTATTAAGTCTTTCAATGATCTATTTAATATATGTGACATACACAACAAATTTCAATCTCTATCTTATTTACAGACAGACTCAGATATCTTATTTACAGACAGACACATAATGTGATTCTGGGGATTTCAAAACGTGTTTTGGCATTGAAAACTCGACATCGAAAATTTCAGCCCATTAAGTTACTTTCCTTTTTATAGGATAAGAAAAGTATAAATCAGGTTTAAAATTTTATGCGGGGTTATTTGAACACTGGTGACCGAAGTGTTATAAATTGTTTATTCGACTCTTTGATAAAATTAAATAACTTTTGATTGAAACCCCCCCAATGTGTATATACTGTATATGTTTTTCCTTTATTATATGTAAAGATGTGTACTATTCCATTATATAAGTAAGTATGCTGCTGTCAGAGAAAAGTTATTGAGATCTTTTGTCCTCTTTTTACCGTGTGATTATTCTGTTGATTTTAGACCATTGAAAATATAATTTGCCCAATAACAAGCTTTCTTCTATAAGTTTATGTTTTTTTTTTATTGTTATTTTTTTTTTTTAAAAAAAAAAAGGTTTTCACTCCCCTGTCATGTTTGCTTATATTTCTTGTAAATATTCTTCGTAATAATATAGTAATAACATATCATACTCTGATACCCTTACTTCTGCTCTGGAGTCTGGAGAATGATTTATTTTTCACTATGGACGTTAAGGGGTTTGGCGACACCAATCATCGGATCAATAACTATAATCATTGACGGATGGGTACTCTCAGGGCCGTGTCCAAGACTTTTTTCGGGGGGGGGGCGAAGGATTGACAGCCAACCCAGAACTAACACCTGAAAATGATGATCACCCGAAATATCTGAAGAGGAAGAAAAACTCCCTCGCCCCAGGGGGACCACTCTATCACAGCTGTGCTCTGATATATCTCAAGTCATATATGAGCAGAATCGACTCCACAATAAAAAAATGAATGTGATTTATGTAGGGGAACACCTCATGACACCTAACACCTGTTCAATTGTCCTGCAAATCCTACAACTCTCACACCTGTCGAACCGTGGAAAAATCCGGTACCTGTAGCCAAGGTCCTGAAGTTTTCGGAGGATGGAGTGACATGACCTTTTACTCTTCTTATCTCTGGAACCGACCTGGATGCCATGACGTATGAAATGAACGCATACTTGAGTTCACTCCACACATGGCTAACGAACAGAAACCTTCAGCTGTCACCAAAGAAGTCATCGGCCACACTGTTCACCACCTGGACAAGAGAACTAAAGACAGAACTTAAAATATCAGTAGATGGAAAAGTTCTACCAACAGTGAGATACCCCAAAGTGCTTGGCGTAACTTTTGACCCCATGCTGACGTTCAACCTCCATACAGAATATATTGCAAACAAACTGAAAGCGAGAAACAATATGATGAAGACACTCGCTGGAACATCATGGGGCAAGGACAAGGAAACAATGATCATCGCATACAAGTCCATTGCAAGACCGGTTCTCAACTGTGCAGCCCCCGTATGAACGCCCTAACTCGCCAAAACTAATTAGACAAAACTACAAACATGCCAGAACACTGCTCCCAGAACGGTCACGGGATGCCACATCATGTCCCACCAAGATCTCCTCCACATTGAGGCTGAAATCCAGCCTGCGAGAGATCACAATCAGATGCTCTCCGAACAATATCTACTCATGTGTCACACACCAGACCATCCATGCACCAACCTATTCCACCAAGAGTCACCGGAGTCTATGTATGCTGGCTGCTCATGATGTAAATCATGAGCAGCCGGCAACTATCCATCAAACCCAACTAATCTAGAGCTGTCAGCATTATGGACAGATGTTGGAGAGGCCGCCTTTCTTTGCCTGCAGACACAGTGAGAGAACGTTAACAACAACAACAACAACCAAGAGTCACCACCCCGGTGCTTACGCAAAACGGTGCAACAATACCAGTGCAATATCCAACATCTAGTCAACACGATCTCATTAGATATAAGTCAACTCAAATCTAGTCTACAAACAATTCATACTGTCAGAGTCAGCGATACCAAACTACAATACAAACCTAACCGAGTCTTTAACACGCAACCACCAAACGAGGGCCAAATTGGCTCAACTAAGATCAGGTCACAGTAAACTCCTTAACTCATACCTATGCAGATTAGATCCAGATATTAAAGACGAATGTCCGCTGTGTTCTGGGTCTCCGCACGACACCGGCCACCTGTTCAATTTGCCAAGCCCAACCCACCCACCTAACACCAATCGAATTGTGGACCAAACCAATTGAGACTGCTGCTTTCCTGGAACTCGAATTGACCAGGGAGAATGAGGATGTCTGACAATTCTGTCGCTGCTACTACAACAACATGACATTTTTGGTCAATATTTGCGATTAGGTTCAGAACAGTCATAACTGTTTAAGAACAAATTACGCCTTCAGAAATAAATTTCATGTAAATTATCCAACCCTGTGCAGATTAGATCCAGATATTAAAGACGAATGTCCGCTGTGTTCTGGGTCTCCGCACGACACCGGCCACCTGTTCAATTTGCCAAGCCCAACCCACCCACCTGACACCAATCGAATTGTGGACAAAACCAATTGAGACTGCTGCTTTCCTGGAACTCGAATTGATCAGGGAGAATGAGGATGTCTGACAATTCTGTCGCTGCTACTACAACAACATAACCTTTTTGGTCAATATTTGCGATTAGGTTCAGAACAGTCATAACTGTTGTCACCAGAGACACCCAATATTATTTATCGTTAATGGTTTATCCAAGAAAAGAAAAGAGTCATCAGAGGAAAGAGGGGAGTAACGTTTCTTGGGACAAATTCTACCAACTCTCGTGGCAGTTGAAAGTGAACGGTTCTCAGAGTATGATTGTTTGATCTTCTCACGTAAGTCCTTCTACATCATTTAAATTACAATCCCTTCAGATAGCTCTCAGAGAACATTTGAAACATCTTGTATTTTAATTTTATTATTTAATAAAATTCTACTTATTATCAATATTACCAGCTAATCAAGGAATTATTTAATTCTTTAACATTAGTACACGTTCACTTATCCTTGAATTCTAAGGCGAGAGTTGGAGTCAATTTGGGACCTTCGGATTCTATATTTATAGAGACGAGTCCACAAATGATTTACAAATAACTCTTGCTTTAGAAGTATCCCAACCCCTTAGGATTACAGCTGCCGGGGCGGTTACAACACTAGACCACAGAGTCAAGCGTATGTTGAAAGAATGAACGCTGTGATTTGTGACATGATGTATCATTACATAAACGAACAGGGATCAAACTGGGCAAACGTGCTGAAATCTGTAGTTTTCAGTTATAATTGTTCACCCCATCAGGTGACCCAACAGAGTCCAAGTTATTTAATGTTCGGTTTTCAACNGTAACTTAAAAGATGTAGAAGGACTTACGTGAGGAGATCAAACAATCATACTCTGAGAACCGTTCACTTTCAACTGCCACGAGAGTTGGTAGAATTTGTCCCAAGAAACGTTACTCCCCACTTTCCTCTGATGACTCTTTTCTTTCTTTGGATAAACCATTAACGATAAATAATGTTGGGTGTCTCTGGTGACACTGTTTAAGAACAAATTACGCCTTCAGAAATAAATTTCATGTAAATTATCCAACCCTGTATTGTAACTGAATATGACAAAAAGTTTTTGAAGCATAACCATTTTAAAGTTAAACCCAAAACACAAGACAAAATGTATAAAACATATATACAATTCTCGACCTTCAACAGGTCATCTCAAAACTGAAGGTGTATAGTTTTTCATAGGCTTCTTTGCTGAAACTAAAATCCTATTAATTTTTTTTAGTTTGACGCCAATATAATTCACTCGTGTTTTAGGTTAAATGTTATTCGCGATATTTTTGAAAAGAAAATAATTAAATTCATAATTAAATATTTACGATTTTTTTTTTCGGTTTCGTTAATTATTTTGGTAAGTTTTTTTTTTGTTCGTCTCACGCCTGACATTTAACCGGACACTTAACCGGACGCTATTGTGAGCCCGGATTTCCTTTTTAAAACTCGAGTTCTTTCTTTCCAATGCATTTTAAGATTTTAGGCTTAGGTTATTTAGGCTTAGGTTATTTTAGGCTTAAGTTTAGTGATATGGGTAACTCAGCCTCCTGAGGACAATTGAGTAGCTATGGTAATAGCGTCAAGTGGTAGCATTATAACGTAAACAATTTTAGACTTAGTTTTAATGATATTGGAGTGAATGTTGAAAATACCTTGTAATGCTATGATGTCCACAAATATTGTGACATAATAACACAAAGAAATATACATTTACATTTTTTTTTTTACAAGAGACAACAAAATTTATCTAGGTAATTCAATTTAATTTAAATTGAGTTTCAAGACCATATTGTTAATTCAAGAAATCCTTACATTTTCACTCATGAATCAGATTGATTTGGTGTAATCACACTTGTTTACATTTTATACAACTTCATTTTATACAATTTCACATGGAGCCCTCGTACAAAAATTATTTTTTAACTACGAAATACTTTACCTCTTGCCTAATATATAATATTTATTGGTTCTAACAATTTCGCCCGTCTGACGTACATATTATTGTACGTACCAAATTTTACAAGTGTAAAATAATGTAGAATAAGTTATAGTTTTTGAACCTCTTGTAGGTATAAAATATCACTGCATTCTAATTAAAACCGTGGCCTCAGGTGGGTTTATTATGATATGAGAATCTGGATTTGACACGAAATAGAGAGTTCGCGTCTAACCATAGTTCAAATGCATTTTCCTTGAGTCGAAGACGCAAGGAACATTGTACAAAAGAAAGATAATATTTTAACAGACAAAAAGTACCTACATACTTCTTTTTTTTTTTTAATTTGGCCTAACGTCTCTTTAACATTTATTGGTCATTCAAGACGGGGGTTTTACCCTCCATTCGCTGGAAACCTGCAAACCATCTACCCACATTGACCTCACCCAGCCTGAGTTGGGCCGAAAAAATGAGCCAACGATACGTGGTGTTTCCAAGCGGTCACCCATCCAGGTACTGAATACGCCCGACGTTGCTTAACTTCAGTGATCTGACGGGAACTGGTGTATTCAACGTGGTATGATCGTTGGCTAAGTACCTACTTCTGTTAGGAATGAAGAAGCAGCCGATTCATATTTTTTCAACTGTTCAACATAATCATAATTTAGAATCTTCACATAACTCCGTATTACCCCCCCCCCCCCCCC
>CM022879.1:31936357-31951780 GCA_012654025.1 Pachypsylla venusta | reverse complement strand
CCCCCCCCAAGAAAAGAAAAATTTGTGGGTTTGATTTTAAGACATTTGTTTAAGTTATAGGGTAGATTTTTTTTTTGTGCTTAACGTCTCTTTAACATCTATTGGTCAATCGAGACGGGGGTTACACCCTCCACTCGCTAGAAACTTGCAAACCAGCTATCCACATTGATCTCACCCGGCCTGGGTTAGGTCGGAAATATAGCTAGCAAAACGCGGATGCGAACCCACGTGGACCCCCACATGGTACAACCTCGCCGGACGTTGCTTAATTTCAGTGATCTAACGAGAACTGGTGTATTCAACTTGC
Source organism: Pachypsylla venusta (assembly GCA_012654025.1). Classification (NCBI taxonomy): domain Eukaryota; kingdom Metazoa; phylum Arthropoda; class Insecta; order Hemiptera; family Aphalaridae; genus Pachypsylla; species Pachypsylla venusta. The sequence continues at coordinate 31,951,473 of CM022879.1, read as the reverse complement.
CAATAGACCCTGGATCCGAAAAAAAAATATTATATCTGTTCATGTGAATAAAGTGGGCATGGCAGTACCCAATTTTCAGGTATTTCCTCAACAATAGTAACGTTTCCCCAAACATAGATACTTACTAATCGACCTCGTGTTACACGTGTCGTTCCCAAAAGCTCTTTACGATTGTTTTGTCGTGTGAAACTTACATTTAAATTGGAGGTTTGCTATTGAGAATCTTATTCCCTATTGAGAAGGGGTTTGTCGACGATTGACAAAAAAATATCGTTAGTTGTGTTCCCACTTGACAAACGTGCAATAGGAACATCTCCATTTAATTACACATTATTGAACTTTTTTTTGACGCTACGATTTTTTTTTTTTTTGACGTGACGATTTTTTTGTCAACAGAATTTCCCGAGACTGGAACAAGAAAATTAAACGAGACAATTTTTTTCATCGTAATGGGGGGCGCTGAATCACTTTTGGAAGGGATACTTTCGGGGGGTATGGAGTAGGGGTCGTGGGGTCCTCTGTCGGGAAAATTTTGAATAATTAGGAGTCAAAAAGTGAAAATCTGTGCTCTAAATTTGCAATGTTGTTTCATACATAAGTGACTAAAACTGTAACATTTTTTAACAACATGATGCAATTTGTCAATGAAAAAAAAAAAAAAAAAATGAAGTTAACGTGAGATGAGCTTTACGTACATTGCGAAATGGCCGACGTGCCTAGCCGGCGCATGCGCGGATGTGGCATGTAGTTAGTGGCTTGGAAAAGAGCCATCGTAACGGCGTTTTTACTGTCCCTGTACAGTTTGTAAAATGTAAAATAAACCTTGTTCATGGGCCAGCTGATGTAAACAAGATAGACAATTGACGAGGGGAGTGCGGGGCGTTGTTATGACATTATATATCTGGAATATTTTATTTGAATTTATATTAAAATCATTCTGATTGTATATATAAAATCAAAATGAGAAAAATATGAAAACCATAAATTATTTAGTGTATAAATATTCACACTTCATCTTGCCAAGGGGGGGGGCGCCCCCCTTTAAATCCGCCGCTGTCGGCAACAAGACAAAAAAAATCGATAATTGCTAGTGGGAACAAGATATCATCTTTAAAGCACATCACTCACAAGTTTCTCTCATTGATTTGGAAAGAAAAAGAGGAGAGAAAATGACTGACCACCCTTAACTGAATAAATAGGGGAACCTCTCTCAAACTTTCCCCTAAACGTTAAATCACCATAGAAATTTATATTTGCAACATTCCTAGATAATATATTATTATGTAGGTATTGTGTATTTTGTATGTTCATCACACACATATAAGTCTTCTTTGTCAATAAACAAACTCAAACCTTCAAACATGCATTTCATTAGGTAAATAATTAAATTTAAAATCTATTGATTTTTCCTCGCTTTACTATTATCCACTTAGGGTTTAAAAAATAATAATAATAATAATGACCAATTTTAACAACTGTTCTTTTTCGAACAAACAAAATTAAAAACAAATTATTTTGTTTACATTTTATAATTTTTTAATAAATTAAGGACGACTCGCTAAAATTTAAAGGTCAAATTATATTCCTTATATTAAATTAAATTTAAAATCTGTTGATTTTGCATTTTTTATGGAAATGGTAAATTTTTTTAAAAAAATGACTGTTAATTATTTAAAAAAAAAATTAAATGAAAACAACAACTTATTAATTAGTTATTTATTTAAATTTTATAAATTTTTAATTCCTATTTTTTTATCTTTATTTATTTATATACGAGTATTGAAAAAATGATTGTCCTTTTCTAAATTATTGAAATAATTAATTTTTAAGTGGGCTTAAAAAACACATTAAGTGGGCTATTTTAATTTGACTCAAAAGACATTAGATTTATTGAAGTGAAAATAATCTTTTACCTGCCCTCTGATTCTAATTATTTTTTTATTTGACACAATAGCTATACCAATTCATCCAAATTAATCTTGTATTTTAAAAATATATGTATAGTTATAATCTTATTGTCTTTCTTTAAAAATATATATATTATCTATCTATACTTATAAAACGCAAAGCCCAGTTGGTATACTGACTGACTGACGTACTGACTGACTGATAATCAACGTAGCTCCTCGATGGCTAAACGTAGAGACTTGAAATTTGGCACACAGGTTCCTTTTAGTATTTAAAATATTGAATTTTCTAACTAGGAGTGGTGCTCACTCTGGGGGTCCGTTCCACCAAAAACCCATAGTTAAAAAGTATCACTTCGGGATGAGAGAGAAAGCTGAAATTTTATACGAAGGTGTTCCGCAATGCAAAAAGTAATCTTTGGGTAAAATATTGAATTTTCTGGGGTCGGTTCCACCAAAAATCTAAAATTGAGAAGATTGAATTTCGCGATCTCGAAATTGTTGTTGAATTTTGTAACCGTAGCGAAGCACGGGAAAACAACTAGTAAATATATGTATATTTAAAAAATATATATATTTTAATTTGGCTTAAGGTCTCTTTAACAAAAAATATATATATACATTTTTTAAACATAATAGGCACACAAATATGAAATTTAATTATTTTTTATAATTTTTCATGATTCAACTTAATGGTGAGAAAGAGGCGTTTCTGTAACTTTTGTTTAATTGAAATAAACAACTCAAAATGACATGTCAAGATATTCATCTTTGCTACTTGTGATATACCTGAGGACACAGTTCATTGAGAAATATGTAACGTGATAAAGGAAAACAAAAAAAATGGGTTAAATGAATTTGAACCCAATTTAATTTATTCACCAAATCTGAGTATTAAATTGGATTGGGCGGTGTAATGTTGAGGGAATGTCGAATATCTGGTATTTAATATTATTGTTACAAAGGTACTTTTTTATATTGAACAACGCAAAATTGTGTAAGTATTGCTTTTTAAATGTGCAAATATTTAGAACGGACGTCTATGATAACTAGTGGATCAACATGATCGGGTGTTCACTTTAGTGTTGTAGTCATTTATAGAAAAAAAATCTTAATCAAATTTTCAAAAAACAAAATATTGGGTTCCCAGGGGGCCAGGATCCCCGATTTTTTCAAAATCAAAAAGTCTTTAACACCAGCCATAACATATCAAAATTTCACGTTTCTACAACAAACCGCTAAAGAGATAAAAATAATTTTCAAAAAACACAATATTGGGCCCCCGAAAACTATACTGCAAATTTTCTTCATGTCCTAAATATGTATACCAAATTTCGTCAAAATCGGATGAAAATTGTAGCTTGTATCCAGGGCCGGATTAACAATAGTATTAGCACTTGTAGCACGTGCTACGGGCCCCGCGCTTTAGAGGGCCCCGCGCGTAGACAACTTACACTAGATATTTCGACATTTCTGGGTTGACATATCATTTTGACTGGGCCCCCAACTCTTCAAAGTATGTAGTAAAATCTGATTTAGGAAAGTACAAGTAGGTACCTACTACCTAGGAACTTAATAAAGAAACGAGTATTGCAACATAAGCAAATTGGTTTTGCCAGCATCAGCGGTAACCATGTTTTATCGATGTTGGTATACTCAAAATTTAATTTCACTTTTCTCTACCAGCTGTAGGTACTAGACCAAAAGGCCAAAAGATAGTCAATTTTTGTACTGGCTCCAAAAAGTAGACTACTTAGACGGCGTCTTCGGGAGGTGGAGTTAGCTCCGCTCTGTGAAAGTGCTAGGGGCCCCGCGGAAGGTTAATCCGGCCCTGCTTGTATCGTATAACAAAAAACAAACATACATACACATATACAAGTGCATTTCAGGATGTATACCAGGGTCAAAAGTGGAGTTCACTAACGTTCACAAAAATGAATGCGTGTCTTGAAATTTTCAAATTATTGAGGTATTTTCTAAGACTACAATGAAAAGTTGACCAGTGATCAGTCCAGTTGCTAATCTGATATTTTTTCGAGTGGGTTTAAGGATCTTCATACATAGTCCCAGTAGCATGGCCCTACTATGTCTTAGATCCTAGACGGTGTTCTACTGTTTGATATGGTTATAGAGTACTCATCCGTCAATGATTATAAGTTAATGCTGGTCAGATAATGGGTGTCGCAACCATAATTCTTGACAAATGTGACAAACTTCCATAGTGAAAAATAAATCATTCTTCATAGTAAAAGTGAGTGAAAAGAATAATGAAATAATACGTTCCTACGATTTACTCACTGAAAAAAGTGCATCTCCAAGGAACCCTCCTTATTTACATTAAAAATACGCCTTAAATCCGAAAGCATATCAATTTAAACTCAAACCCATTTGAATGTGGCTCCAAGGAACCCTCCTTATTTACATTAAAAATACTCCTTAAATCCGAAAGCATATCAATTTAAATACAAACCATTTGAATGTGGCTCCAAGGAATCCTTCTAATTTACATTAAAAATACTCCTTAAAGCCGAAAGCATATCAATTTAAATACAAACCCATTTGAATGTGGCTCCAAGAAACCCTCCTTATTTACATTAAAAATACTCCTTAAATCCGAAAGCATATCAATTTAAATTCAAACCCATTTGAATGTGGCTCTAAGGAACCTTCCTTATTTACATTAAAAATACTCCTTAAATCCAAAAGCATTTCAATTTAAATACAAACCCATTTGAATATGGCTCCAAGGAACTCTCCTTATTTACATTAAAAATACTCCTTAAATCTGAAAGCATATCAATTTAAATTCAAATCCACAATGCTCTTAAAATACCTACTACCAATTTTACGCTTTGCAAGGTTATAAAATAGTTACCATTTTATTAGTTTGCGATTTTAAATTTACAAAACTGACTAAATCAACACTCGATTATTACTTTAAGAGCATTGAGCGTAATATTAAATTTAATTATGGGATGAACAGAAGCAAGAGTAACATAGACAGCACATCGTTCGTATACAAAACTTTTAGGAATAGTAATTGAAACTTGGAGTTTTTTGAATGATATTGGTTTATCATTTTCAATAATGAACCTTTGGAATCGTCACGAAAAAAAAAAAAAAAAAAAACCCCCNAATCGAAAAAAAAAATTCGTTTGTCTGCCGTACGCCGTGATGGGCACTTTTGCCACTTAGCGTTGACTGATTTGGATGAAATTTGATATATAGGTCCCATCTGGGCTCTAACTTTTGGGTGCAATCGAATACACCCTTGGCGATTTTTGCCGCTTTTTAGCAGTTTTCAGTATTGCTGTCTAAAAGGAGAATGGTAAGAGTTAAAGATTTGAAATTTTGTGTGTATGTCATATTTGGGGTCTCAGTTAGCTCCGAAACATTTGGGTTCAATCAAATATATTTCTGACGGGTTTGAACGCTTTAAAGAGGTTTTAATTAATTTTGTCTAAAAAGAGAATCGTAAAAGCCAGAGACTTCAAATTCAGTAGATATGTCAAATTTAGGGTCTAATTACGCCCCAGATTTGGAATGAAAACGAGACCCCCTCCCTCAATTTTTTTTTGCCAGAAAAATAATAAACCCATGTTACATTGGCAGAGTTTTTTTTTTAGATTGTTTTAAAGGATACAGAAATTGATGGATATGGTGTGTCCTTCGGTGGACATTTTTTCGTTGTGGTTGGAATTTGCCCTTTTTTCTAGGTCATTATAGGCAGCTATTTTCGTATTTTCTACACTCATCTTTGATTTGTTTGTTATGGTCAACTATGGACCACTTGGGGATAGGTATTTATTATTATTTTGTTTAAAAGGTGTGTTTCTTTTTTTATCGGACATAAATTAATTTCAAATGAAAATGAAATTTCAAGTCATTTTAAAATTTGAAAAACAGTTATAATTTGAAGGGCAACCAATTGAAGGATTAATGCTACAAAAATAGCATTTAAAAAAAATATGTAGGTAACTAAGAATACAATTATTGTAGTCAGAGACAATTTTTTTTTATTAATTAAGAAAGGTCATAAAATAACATTTAAAAGAAAATTCACTACAAATTTTGTTTTATGGAACCATTTGGTCTATTACATACAGCAATGGTAACATAACTAAGAATATCATAGCGGATAAAGGTACTCCATAATTCATAAAAAAAAAAAAAAAAAAAAAAAAAAAAAAAAAAAAAAAAAAAAAAAAAACATTAGTGGGCAATTGATTCAAAAAATATAATGAACGAATTATATTTGTGTTAATGCTAGAAATACTTTCAAAATGATAAAAATAATCAATTTTCAATGAAGAATAATCCGCCATTACTGTGGTTTCGAACGGTCGACCCGAGGGTTGAAACGCCCGTGCTTAATCAACTGAGCTCATTGGGTCGATTCAAAAAATATAGTTGGTAGTTAATTGATTAGTATTTGAAAAAATACAAAAAATTGTTGACTTCATCAGTTCGGATGTAAAATTAATTGAAATTTTTAAGTGATAATTTCAAAGTGATCTGAGTATTCCCTTGATTGAATTTAATTAATATTTACAAAAAGACAACATCGATTCCCATTGAAGTTATTAAGGCGGGCTTTCAATAGCACTCAGGCTATCATCCTCAGGCCAGTGATGACTCTATGATGTTCAGAAATTCAGAATAGAAGTGAGCGTACGTTTACTTTTGTTGATCGAGCAGGTGCTTGTATATTCTTATTAAATCAAAATCCGAGCTCCATCAATTATAAAAGCGATGTGGGAAACAATATAAGAATATACCAGCACCTGCTCGATCAACAAAAGTAAACGTACGCTCACTTCTATTCTGAACATCATAGAGTCAACACTGGCCTGCGGATGATAGCCCGAGTGCTATTGAATCTATTCTGAACATCATAGAGTCAACACTGGCCTGAGGATGATAGCCTGAGTGCTATTGAAAGCTCGCCTTAATAATTTCAATCGGAATCGATATTGTCTTTTTGTAAATATTTTTAATTATTATTATTATTTTAATAATTCTTTAATATTTCCGTGACTAAAACATACGCCTAAATCACAATTCTTCTTGCTAAAATTTCTGTGCAAATTATTTTTCTCTCTTTATCTTTGCTATAAACAGAGTTGAAATTTTATGACAGTCCACTTATGGGTCGTAATCTACAACCTATATTTGAGTTTTTTCTGTTTCTCGACAAAGTATTTGGGAATTCACTCAATTTTTACGTTTTAAAACAATTTTCATTGATTCTTTCACACGCCCATAGATCAATTTAGATAATTTATGCAATGATCATACTGATGTTCAACTATAGACCCTTCTTGTATTTGTCTCTGATTATCAATATTTCTTATGTTTGATTCTAACACTTTTATAAAACATTGCAATTTGGTTTATACCATCACTGTGTGCTACTCACTAATTCGTTTTAATGGCTTTGTTCTAACACTTAACAGACAAGAACCAATTTCACACCTTTTCTTGCGTGTGCATTTGCATTTGGTAAATTTTTATTCAATTTGTAAACGTCATTTTTGAACAGCCTAACAAATTTGTTCAGCTTTTGTTTGATGTGTCGTTAAATATTGGAGTGTATATTTTCTTTGTGATTAAAGAACGGTACACCTCCAAATCGTTCAATATCCATAAGGAATACAGGGTGTTTCAAAAGGTAATGCAAAAAAAGAAACCACGTATAGTAGAGCTCAAACAAAGGCCACTTTGCTTAATATATCACTATATGGAAATGGACCCCAATGTAGCTAGGGCCACCCAAAGCTGGCACTTAAAAATCTAAAAATAATTATTAAAAATCGAATTATTTTCCGATTGACCTCATTTTTTGCATGACGTTGCCGATTGTTATCATGCTTCTTTGGTGAGTTTTTGGAACTTTTCCCCCGATCAGGGACTGAGTTATGGGGGGGGGGTCATGAAATGAAAATGCCTAAAACTTTTTGATGCGTATTTTAAGGTATGACATGTCTTCTAAAACTTATTTTGCTACAAAAAAGACCGGAATAGCTTTTGCCTAAAACCAACCGTTGACCTTTTAAAATCACAAAAATTGAGCGTAGGACGATTCTAATTATTCAAAATTTTCCCCGGGGGCGGCGGCCCCGACCACCCTGTGCCTGGGGGGCATCCATACCCTCCGGAAGTATCCCCTCCCTAAGTGCTGCACCGCCCCCCTAAGATATAGCCTTAAATCCGCCTCTGGCCCTAGCTACCTTGGGGTCTATTTCCGTATAGGGGTTTATTAAGCAAAATGGCTTTTATTTGAGCTCTACTATTCGTGGTTTCTTTTTCTGCATAACCTTTTGAAACTGAAGTGTTCAGGTTTCTCATTTAGTATGAGGTTTGAATGGAGTTAGATTTCTTTTCTACCAAGCAAAACGATCGTTTTACGAACGCCAAGAAGAAAAACAGTGGTCTATAAACACAAGACAAGATTATTTTGGTAAAACGGATTTTTTAATAATGTGAGTTTTTTTTTTTTTTTTTTTTTTTTTTTTTTTTTTTTTTTTTTTTTTNTTTTTTTTTTTTGAGCTAAAAGAAATAAAAATAAGAAAAATAAGATTGATTGAAAATCTTCTTTAATTGATACTGATTGAATATACCAACTCTTGTAGATTCTCGCCCCGTTAATAAATACTTAAAATGTATTTTCTAATTTTACAGCATTATTTTATTCAGATCACACAAAAGTTTCAAACTTAGTAGTTCATGCAATGTTTTATCAAAGAGGTTTTTTTTAAAAAAAATATTTTATATAATTTCCAGACATCCTAATCTTTTCCTTTTCTCATGAAGTTTATTCCTGACATAAATTCCTTAGAATTTCTTATATAATCCCTATCTTGGTAACAGACAGATACTATTATTTTTTTTTGGAGCAAGTTACAAACTTAAAATGTGGTTTAATATAATTTAAAAAGGCTTTTTAAACGTTTTAGGGGTGGGAGATTAATTAATTCACTTTAATTTTAATTTATTTTGAAAAAAAAAAAAAAAACTTTTTCTTCCGTATTTATTGAACTAACTCAAGTAGACGTTGTACCAACATGAAAAAAGACCAGTACAAGTTTGTTTATTTTATCAATATAAGCATTAAGATGAACACCCTCCCCAGAGAGTTTAGGAAACGTGTTGATCGGCCATGCCTCGAATAAACTTGTTCTTCTCATAAAAGTCGCTCCCTAAAAACTCTTGCACAATTCGGAAAAAAACTAAAATAAATTAAATCGTACTGATTTTTTTTCCATTTTACCTAACCTGTTAAATACACACAAAAAAAATCTCTATTTTAAAGAAATCCGAAAAAACATTTGTTTTCTCCAAAGTTTCGTTGATTTTTAAGCAATAAAATTGTGAATTAAACATTTAAAAGTGAGTTTTCTCGTATTTCCCACCATTTAATCGTGAAAATTAGCCTTCTACTTTCAATTAATCATATTTTAAGTTAGGTTAGTTGCTCAGAAAAAAAAATAATAGTATCTGGTCCTCCTATCTTTAATTTCCCATTGGGATGTTGGAATTATTCGTTTCGATATTGTGGTAGACTATTTAGTTGCGCTTTTTTAATTTTATTTTTAAATTTGGTTGCAAGTAACTTTCAACGTGCCCTTTGGATTTGAAATTTAATCTTACATAAAGGAAAAGTTTCTTGCAACAGTCAATAAGTGATTACCTACACTGTCAATTTTTGTCCATAAACTTGAATGATTAATTTCTGTTTTTTTATGCTAGAAATATTTAATAAATGTGTGTTTGAAAATGTCTGTAATTTCAGATTTTTACTTTCCTTATCCTATAAAAAGGAAAGTATTGTAATAGACTGAAATTTTAGATGTCTAGTTTTCAATGGCAAAACACGTTTTGAGGTCCTCGGAGCCTAAATCTCAAGTTTCACTCATTTGTGTCTGTGGACAAGATATCTCAAGAACGATAAGTTTTAGAGAATTGAAATTCGTTGTTTATGTTAGTTTTATGTCATGGTTGACACACGAAACTTGAAATTAAATATACCGTTGGCGGTTTTTGCCGCTTTTTAGCGGCAATCCTACCAAAAGGTCAAGCAAAACGCTAGTTTTGCATCGCCAAGAAAAACAAAACGAGCGTGGTAGAAAGCACAACATCACTTAAAGTTTGGTGCCTATTCATATCAATTTCATGCTTCGAAATCGCAACGACACTTTTGGTAGAAGTCTAATCTACTTTTGCCGATTTTTTGCTGCTTTTTAGCTGTTTTAGCCGATTTTTATAACATTTTTACGAAACCTGCCTATTGGGAAAACGGTAAGTACTAGAGACTTGACGTTTTGCTAATATGTCAATTGTATGTATTTTGGACGCATCACGCAACAATGACCTCACCCAGCCTGGGTTGGACCAGACAAACTTGTAATTACTTCTTTCCTTCGTAGTTTTTAAAAGAAAAAATTGAAGACTCTCATGGAGACGAAATAAAACAATGTGATCACTTATCGACAGATTGATTTTTTTATCCATTAAAACCTTTGCATGGCTTTGCTTGAATAGTTTTCATTTTAGTCGATCATTAATTTCATTCATTCGATCCGTGTCGATATTTATCGTCTTTATGTTTTGAAACCAGTTTTTTTTTTCTTTCTTTTTTAGTTTTCATCCAATCAAAACACAAAATTTTTTTTCACAATGAACAAAACATATAACTATAACTACTGGGTCATTGCCGATTTGTGTCAAATTTAGAGACATATGCAATTATGCATTCATTTTACATATAGAAAAGTTTATTTTAAATTGAATAGGGTATGAATTGGGAAAAATTGAAGAAAAATTAGTTTGTTTTTTTTTCTTCTCAATGATGGCATTTTCCTTTCTTAAAATCTTTTATCTTATGGAAACAGTAATGATGTATGTGAATGGGGAAATACTGAATGAATTTATTTTTACAAAAAAATAATGATTACGTACCAAGAAGTAGCTACTTTAAACTTAAACAATATTTTTTTTTTTTTTTTTTTTTTTTTTGGTTAACGTCTTTTCAACATCCGTCATACGAGTCGGGGGTTTTACCGTCCATTCGCTAGGGACTTTCACACCAGCTAGCCATATTGATCTTAAACGTGACATAAGCCTTGTTTTTTTTTTGTCATTTTTATGATCCCTTTTTTACATACTTTTTAATCGCTTATTGATAGACTGCTATGTTTTGATTGTGTTCTATGTCATATTATAAAACCGTCAGGAAGCATACGGCAATAAAATAATAAAAATATAAAAAAAATAAAAAAAAACGAGAGTTTGTGTGTGCGCGATTTATTCCTATCAATACAAAATACTTCATGATTATGTCGCAATTTTGGTGCTCACTGCAGCATTGTAGGATTTTCCCACTATCAATCATTATCCAATTCCTTTGAATTTTTCTATTTTACCTACAATGCTGTTTCTTTGTGTTATTATGTCACAACTTTGGTGCTCACTGCAGCATTGTAGGATTTTCCCAATATCAATCATTATCCAATTCCTTTGAATTTTTCTATTTTACCTACAATGCTGTTTCTTTGTGTTATTATGTCACAACTTTGGTGCTCACTGCAGCATTGTAGGATTTTCCCAATATCAATCATTATCCAATTCCTTTGAATTTTTCTATTTTACCTACAATGCTGTTTCTTTGTGTTATTATGTCACAACTTTGGTGCTCACTGCAGCATTGTAGGATTTTCCCAATATCAATCATTATCCAATTCCTTTGAATTTTTCTATTTTACCTACAATGCTGTTTCTTTGTGTTATTATGTCACAACTTTGGTGCTCACTGCAGCATTGTAGGATTTTCCCAATATCAATCATTATCCAATTCCTTTGAATTTTTCTATTTTACCTACAATGCTGTTTCTTTGTGTTATTATGTCACAACTTTGATGCTCACTGCAGCATTGTAGCATTTTCCCAATATCAATCATTATCCAATTCCTTTGAATTTTTCTATTTTACATACAATTCTGGCACCGGATCGCTAGCGCATTCATCTCCATAGCTACTCATTGTCCTCACGAAGCTGAGTATGCTCCGAAAACATCCAAAGCACAGTGAAAATTTTTTGCCCCCGACAGGATTCGAACGTGGGTCTCCCGAGTGCAAGACTAGTGCAGTGACCACTGAGCCATGGGACCTGGAACATACGGCAATAATGAACTCACATATATGAGCCATTTTACTGTTTTAGTTGGGTAGTGTATAATAGGGTTATTCAAATCACTGAACTACTATAGGATTATTTTGGGAAACTTTTGAGCTAGAGCTACGAGCTACGAAACTATAATTATATTGGGTAAGGATAACTGGAAAATTTTCAAGGCCGCCCAATCCCCTTTGTGGATTTGATGTCTATTTTTAAAGGTCGATTTTGCTATTTCTTCAGATTCTCATATACGAAGTGGACTTTTTGAAGTTGTACTTCTTCAGGCGCGTTATGAAAAAATGATGAGAGTGAAATTTAATTTTATCTTATTCAATAATGGACCTTTGGATGGATCAGGAAAAAAATATCCTTAATTTTGGTTGATCTGATGGGTATTTTGGTATTTGATATTCAGGGGGGGGGGCTTAACGTCTCGTTAACATCTATTGGTCATTCGACTCGGGGGTTTTAACTTCCATTCGCTGGAAACTTACAAATCCAACGACTCATAATGATCTCACCCAGCCTAGGTTGAGCCGTACAAAATACATCAAGAGGGCGCGAACCTACGAGGACATCCACTTGTTAAAACCTTGCTAAACGTTGTTCAGTGACCTAACGGGAACTAGTGTATTCAACGTGCATTAGACTTTGACTATAATGAAACCCCAGAAAAAAAAATCCCCCAACTTTTTGTTGATCTGACGGTTATTTTGGGTATTTGAAATTTAAGGTGTCTTAAGCCGGTAGTTATTTATAATTTTCTTAACTATAAAGACGATAAATTGTTGACATTGGGACCAAAGCAAATTTGTTTAAATTATTTCCTTATTTAATTGACAATCTTTTGAATTGAAATATTGTGCTGTTCTATATGTAATCTTTTATTAACTAACATACGAAAATACTAACACAATTATTTACGTTTCATTTAATATGTGTATTCTAAAATTTGTAAATATTACTAACCCTCACGGGTTAGAGAAGATGGAATCGTTGTAAATAAACATAGTTTGAACAATTTTAATAAACATAGTTTGAACAATTTTAATAAACATAGTTTGGACAATTTTAGTTTGACTTTTAGGTGAATAGCATGATATGTTACTGACTTAATATTACTACTAACCAGTGAAGAGAAAATGGAATCGTTGTAAATAAATATAGTTTGGACAATTTTAATAAACATAGTTTGAACAATTTTAATAAACATAGTTTGGACAATTTTAGTTTGACTTTTAGGTGAATAGCATGATATGTTACTACTAACCAGTGAAGAGAAGATGGAATCATTGTAAATAAACATAGTTTGAACAATTTTAATAAACATAGTTTGGACAATTTTAGTTTGACTTTTAGGTGAATAGCATGATATGTTACTGACTTAATATTACTACTAACCAGTGAAGAGAAAATGGAATCGTTGTAAATAAACATAGTTTGAACAATTTTAATAAACATACTTTGGACAATTTTAGTTTGACTTTTAGGTGAATAGCATGATATGTTACTGACTTAATATTACTACTAACCAGTGAAGAGAAGATGGAATCGTTGTAAATAAACATAGTTTGAACAATTTTAATAAACATAGTTTGGACAATTTTAGTTTGACTTTATATCTTATTCACTAAGAAGGATATGAAATCGTTTTAAATAAACATTGTTCGGACAATTTTAGTTTGACTTTATATCTTATTCACTAAGAAGGACATGAAATCGTTTTAAATAAACATAGACCGACAATTTTAGTTTGACTTTATATCTGATTCATTTTTTTTTAACTACATATAAATCAAAATATAACATTTTTCCAAAACATGACTTTATTGATAGAAAGAACGAGATATTATAAATGGGAAGAGAACGTCGCTACAACAACAACAACTACAACAACAATAATAACAACAACAACGACGACAATAAGAACAACAAAGACAATAACAACAACAACAATAAGAACAACAACAACTACAATAATGACAACAACAACAACAATAACAGCAACAACGACAATGAGAACAACAAAGACAATAGCAACAACAACAATAATAACAACAACTACAATAATAACAACAACAATAATAATAACAACTACAATAACAATAATAACAACAACAACAATAAGAACAACAACAACAATAATAACAACAACTACAATAACAATAATAATAACAACAACAACAATAATAACAACAACTACAATAATAACAACAACAACAACAACAATAATAATAACAACTACAATAACAATAATAACAACAACAACAATAAGAACAACAACAATAATAACAACCACAATAACAATAATAACAACAACAACAACAATAATAACAACAACTACAATAACAATAATAATAACAATAACAATAATAATAACAACAACAACAATAATAATAACAACAACAACTACAATAATAACAACAACAACAATAATAATAATAACAACTACAATAACAATAATAACAACAACAACTACAATAATAACAACAACAATAATAATAATAACAACTACAATAACAATAATAACAACAACAACTACAATAATAACAACAACAATAATAACAACAACAACAACAACGACAATAATAACAACAACAATAACATTAACAACAACAACAATAACAACGGACTTTCAATTTTAGGTCTGTAAACTGAGTTAGTTTGAATATCCACCATATGGCCCTACAGATTTCAAAAGACCAATCAGCCAATTGCTTGATCATAATCAATATCCATACCAAATTTTTTGAAAATTGGACAAAAACAGTTCGGAGATTATCCTGGAACGAACAGATACACAAAAATCGTGGAGTTAAAACTGGACATCACTACGATCAATTATTATCTATAGAGATCCTTCCTCTGTTGACAACTTTCGAAATACTCATTGGATTACTAGAGAATTACCTTTTAAATAAATAAAAACAAAACACTTACCAAAAACACTATTTATAATTATTTATGAAGAAACTAGTTTCGAATCATTCGATTCATCATCAGTCTAGTCGAGTCTAAAGATGGAAGTTGACTGA
>CM022879.1:31905086-31925086 GCA_012654025.1 Pachypsylla venusta | reverse complement strand
TCTTAGATAGAGCTATCTTATCCTCGGGATATAAGACATTCAGTCTCCGATCCTGATACCATCAGAATTCTGTATCATGAGATATTGAGAAACCCACTTGAAAATGCTTTCCTTGTCTCTTGCCCGACAACACAAAACCAAATACAAACGTTGCACAGAATACAGGCCCAATTTGTTTGGTTTCTGCCCAGAACAAATATCCTATGAATTGCTATTGGATCATTTGGATCTCAAAACAATTTTGAGGGGGGGGGATTTTTTTCGTCACAAAAAAAATACCCCCTCCCCCTCAAAAATTGATATTTTACATTTTAAGGTACGTAGATTCAAAAAGCAAATAAAAAATTAATTTTCGAGCTAAAAAGAAAAAAACTTTTTCCGCCCTACGCCGACCCGGCGCCGTGATGAGCATTTTTGCCACTTAGCGTTAACCGATTTCGATTAAATTTGGTTTGGAGGTTACGTTTGGGATCTAATTTGTGCTCCGAAACTGCAATCTAATCTATCCTTATAAAACGCAAAGCCCAGTTGGTATACTGACGTACTGACTGACTGATAATCAACGTAGCTGCACGATGGCTAAACCTAGAGACTTGATGGCTAAACCTAGAGCACACAGATCCCTCTTGGTATGTAGGTGCGTAATAAGAAAGGAAAAAAAAATTAAGTTCAAGTGGGAGCAAGTTATCGCCAAAAATGACGCTATTTAGCGAACGAACAGACATATAGAAAATAGTCGCAGTGTTAAAACTAGACCTTACTTCATTGGATTAATTAGGAACCTTCTAAAAAAAAAAAAAAAACATATAAAGAATAATCGTAGTGTTAAAACTAGACCTCACTTCATTGGATTAATTAGGAACCTCCAGAAGAACGAACAGACATATAAAGAATAATCGCAGTGTTAAAAATAGACCTCACTTCATTGGATTAATTAGGAACCTCCAGAAGAACGAACAGACATATAAAGAATAATCGTAGTGTTAAAACTAGACCTCACTTCATTGGATTAATAAGAAACCTCCAGAAGAAGAGAGTTCGCTGTGTAATGACCAAATGTGAATGAAATTTATTTTTATTTTGAAGTTAATTTTAGACAAACACATGTTTCTACTGCTTTCTGTGAATAGAAATAGAAATATCTAAATTTGCGAATACTCTTGACCCTCGCGGGATTCAAAATGTTGTTTTGCAAATGTGCCAAAAAAAGAAGAAAAAAAAAAATTGTCGTGTGCAATTCGAGCGTGACAAATTTTTATAATTTTTAATAATTTTCAGGCGAAAATTTAGAAATATTAGAAGACTTTATGGAGAAGCATGTGGCATGGAACCAATCATACAAGAGTCACATAAATAGAGAAGCATGTGGCATGGAACCAATCATACAAGAGTCACCTCTATATAATAGACGAACAGATGTCAAAATCATCATCGTGTTTGATGGTAATATGTTTTAGGGAGCGCACAAAAGAATCCCATAAGAACATACCTACAGGACCGACGAGGGGGGGGGAGGAAATGGGGGAATCCCCCAGGCCCGGTTAGAAAATTATCATAATGAAATTTTTATGTTTTTTTTAATAATAAAAAGTTTTGAAAAAATTTCATACACACAGAATCAGAAGTTTAGCAATAGTGGGCTCATATGGGACAATAGCTATTGCAGGACGCTGATTTTACAATATAGGGCGACCTCTTGATCCTCGCGGGATTCAAAATGTTGTTTTGCAAATGTGCCAAAAAAGAAGAAAAAAAAATTGTCGTGTGCAATTCGAGCGTGACAATTTTTTATAATTTTTAATAATTTTCAGGCGAAAATTTAGAAATATTAGAAGACTTTAGGGAGAAGCATGTGGCATGACCAAGAGTGTCTAAAACTAGGCGAATTTTTTGCAATGGGATATTGAATGATTGCATAGGACAACAATGTTGTGGAACCTGCTTTTTAGACACAATTCGCCCTGTTTTAGACACTTCGCCTACTTTTGGAAATAATTCGTCTATAGTTTTCAAGAGTTGAATACTCTTGAAAAAAATTACACGTCTAGCTTGTCTAGCCAGATTGCGGCCATTTGAAATTTCCAAGATATGACTTCCAAGAGTGTCTAAAACTAGGCGAATTTCTAAAAGTAGGAGAAGTGTCTAAAACTAGGCGAACATACCTACAGGCCTGACGAGGGGGGGGGCAATCCTGCCAGGCCCGGCATTCTCTAAGAGGCCCGGTTAGAAAATTATCATAATGAAGTTTTCATGTTTTTTTTTTAAATAATAAAAAGTTTTGAAAAATTTTCAAACACACAAAATAAAAAATTTAGCGATAGTGGGCTAATATGGGACAATGGCTATTGCAGGACACTGATTTTGAAATATAATGCGATCTTTCAGCTTGTACAGCAATCATAAATATTGGTATATTTCGTAAACATTAACATCTGATAATCGAATTATGTGTTGGACACTGATTTTATACANACTTTTATTACTGCCCATACGATGATTTTAGATGAAAGAATAATAGAGGGGCCCGTAAATCCCCCCCCCCCCGGCCCGGATTTTCTGTTCAACATTACCTACTTAGATCTCTCAATGCATAGCACATCGAGCGATATGGAGACTATTTGTATATACAGTATGTCCCAAAATGACCGGTCACCCCCCCTTAACTTTTGAACGGCTTGGAATTTTCGAATTTTGAAAAGCTCTAGGGATAGAAATAGAGCCATGGCCAATCGAACCGTTATGAAGAGATTCAGGTTCGACCCCCCGGAAGTGACTTTTATTGACAAAAAGTGTGGATATCTCAAGAAATTTAAATGGAATGGTACAAATATTTTTGGTTCAAATAAGAGTTCAAATGAAATAAGGAAAAAAATTCTCTTTCATTTTTTCAAAAAAATAATCAGGGGCGGAGCTAGAGGGGTATAAATTTTAATATTGTTACACCCTGTATAACGGTATTAATTTTAAAATTTGA
The DNA here is from genome assembly GCA_012654025.1 of Pachypsylla venusta. Taxonomy (NCBI): domain Eukaryota; kingdom Metazoa; phylum Arthropoda; class Insecta; order Hemiptera; family Aphalaridae; genus Pachypsylla; species Pachypsylla venusta. The sequence goes on along the minus strand of CM022879.1, from coordinate 31,922,112 downwards.
TATAAAAGTACCCTTATTGTGTTTTAAAAAAGGTTTATCATCTACCTAAACCATGAAAAGTGTTCATTTTTATTTACATCAGTGTCTTAAGAGGACAACGTCAAATATCATTTTTCTCCTGGAAGTTTAATATAAGCCATTTATTAAACGACAAAATTAAAAAATTCCATGCCGTTCAAAAGTTAGGGGGGGGGGTTGACCGGTCATTTTGGGACATACTGTATTGTTTTTCCCCGATTATATGCAAAGATGTGTGTTATGCAATAAGATGCATGGGGGGTGAAACCCCTGTCTTGTATGATCAATAGATGTTAAAGAGACGTTAAGCCGCATTAAAAAAAAAAAAAAAAAAAAAAAAAAAAAAAAAAAAAAAAAAAAAAAAAAAAAAAAAAAAAGATAAGTAAATACGCGGTTATTTGCGTGCACCGTACCATTTAGATATATGCAGGCCTAAATAACATTTCGTCTACTGCTGAAGTGTATTTGTCATCATAAGTCAATTATAATTCATATGGACCACAATTTTTATGAATTTGTGTTCAAAATATAAGCATAATTATAGAAAAATAAAATTCGTGACGATTCCAAAAGTCCATTATTGAAAAAATTAAACCAATAAATTGACTATAAACTGTACGGGATGTTTAGATGATTTTTTGACAGATTTTGTATTTTTTTAAAAAATATTTCAAAAAGTCACAAAACAGTGGTGTTGTTTTAAATTCGACAAAAATAATAGAAAAAAAAAAAAAAAAAAAAAAAAAAAAACGCAGCCGTCACAGTCTCACAAGAATAAAAAACATATAAAAAAATAAAACGTACACTTGACCGACTTCTTTTTATAGAAAAAAACAGATAAAAATTGTCACGTAAATTAAATCGATTTGAAGAATGTTCATTTATAAAATTTAGCTTAGGAGGTTTAATATCATAATATTATATTAATTTTACTAATAAAGTTATTAATATGTTGTTTTTTTTAAAAAAAATATCAAATTTTTAAAACCATATTAAGAAAATGATCAAATAGGTTATACGAGATTTAAAATAAAACTCAACTAAAAGGCTGTTAGAACAGCCCTTATACAAAATCAATAATTTTAGTGCTTTTAAATATTAATAATTCACTAAATTCTACTTTTAAGTGAACATTTAAAGCAACACAAAAGCAATACATGTTAATTATCTTATTATTTGTTAGTGAATAAAAATTGCAAAATGTTTGTTCCAAACGAAAGTATTGTCTTGTAATTGTAAACAAAACAGGCTGAGTAGCTCAGTTAGTAGAGGCCATTGAATACATACAGGGTACGGCAATTAGTATTTCCACATTTGAAAGAGCTGGTAAATAAAAACGAAATGAGATATTTGAAAACTTATTTTGTATTCTGAAAGCTTGTGTCTTCTAGTTTTTTTTCATCTATGTTTTGTAAATAATGTCGTCCAAATGACGGCCTTGGCGAGTGATGCACATTTGGAGTTTTTCGCAGAAGTTTTCTATGACTCTCGTCAGCATATCCGCATCAATTTGGATGATTTCTTCCAAAATTACCTCCTTTAACTTTTCAAGGGTCCCAGGGCAATGTTTAAAGACCTCAGCCTTGAGGTAACCCCACAGGAAGAAGTCACAGGGACTCAAATCTATTGGTTTCATGGATAGCCCCATACAGCCTAAAGCTGTTTTTCGATGAGGAACTGGATCTGTGAAGTGCAAACCATACCTTGTGCGGGACGCCCTCTGAGTGATGGCCATAAAGGATTCACTTTTGTCAAAAACATCTTGACAAGGAACGCACGATGCTCGCGCGACCAAACCATTGCGACACAGAAAAACTAGATGTCATTTAGTGTTGAATACCACAAACTCCTCCCACTATTACTACCCCTCCCACGATTTTCTGAAAAGTGGAAAAAATAATTGCCGCACCCTGTTTTACGAGGAAAGAATGTATGAGTTGAAATCGCTAGACACTTTTGAAGAAGTACATTGTGACAAACATCTTCTTAATATATAAATCAGAAATTTGTATGTATGTACCTATGTATGAGGAGTTGTCTGTTACAATACCGCAACCCAAACGGTAGCAAAAAATTGATGGGAATAGACCCCCCAAAATTATGATCTACGACCACAGGAAAATTATCAGAACTAATATATGTCAAGCCGCTTGTAATATATGTCAAGAGTTACGGCCAAATTTATAATTTATTCACCAAAATGGGACAGTCACGGTCCGATATCTTAAAATTTGTCGTGACAACATATCAACATAAAGCGAGAAAGTTTTAGGTGACCCTTTAGTCCTTATTTTAGGACATTTTCTGCAAAGTTATGGCCAGCCATTCCAGAGTTACGAGTTCGAAACCGGGATCGGGCAAAATAAAATTTTAAAAAATAATAATAATTGACAATACGAATAAATAATTAAAAATTAAAGAATAAAAATGCACGTTTCCAGATAACGAACAGATCGATGTTGAATACTATCGAAAATACAGTGTTTTTTTTCTTGTTCGATGCTACTATAGCTTGTCGCCTTGCGATTTGTCTAGAAAAAAAAAACTACTGGTGCAAAGTTACTATAATAAGTCCTAGTCTGACTCTGGCAAGATAAAAAATGAAACCAAGCGCCATATTCTAAAATTCCACTTGAGTAGGAGATGGAGTGGTCACTTGAGAGTCTCATTTGTAATTTTTTTTATATAAAAAAAATACAAATCATAAAAAAAAGCCGATTGTTCGTAATAAAGGGTGTCGTTATAAACGATTTCTACTGTATTTGACATGGGCCCCCCAGAACTGTTTTGCAACTCATTCAATTGTGTTAGGTACTGGTGTAATCACACAAGGAAATGAGCTACAAAACATGACGATATGAATCACGAGTGTGATTTATATTGCCAATGAAAGTTTTATAATTATTAAAACGTTCTCACTTGACTAAAACATAAAAAATTGGAAAATTTTTACAAAGATGGACAATAGATGTACATTCATGGCTGTATCCAAGACAGGGTTTTAAGAGTTCAAACTCCCCCCCCCCCCCGNTTTGTACAGTTTAATTACATTTAATATCATTACAACATAAAATTTACAAAATAAGTTGACAACATTTTTCGTCTCCTCCTGAAGACATCATCAGAACAACTTTCTTTGCATATATATATATATTGTTTTAGTCAAGTGAAAACTGAGTGTTTTAAATAATTATTATTAATGTTACTTGACATGAAACTTATATTAAACCAATTCTTGTATATTATAAGAATTTATTTGACAAGAAAATGTTAAAATCATTTTTGTTAATTTCATTAGTTATTCTACAGTTAGTAAATTACCTATCTAGCGCAAACCATTTACTACTTTTACAATGAATATACCGGGTGTATCAAAAAAGAGGTAAGAATAAAGGAACTCAGACATGTTTTATTGTTGTATTCGTAGATATGAGGGTGTTCACAGACAGCTGTATACTTACTTAAATTATTTCATTACATCTTTGCATATATGCAAAGAAAAAACAAATACTCATGTTCTTATGAGAAACCACAGATCGAGCAAGCTGCACACTCCCATAAGAACATGTGTATTTATTATTCCTTGCATATATGCCCCATAAGAACATGTGTATTTATTTTTCCTTGCATATATGTCCCAAAATAACATGGGTATTTATTTTTCCTTGCATATATGTCACATAAGAACATGTGTATTTATTTTTCCTTGCATATATGTCTCATAAGAACATGTGTATTTATTTTTCCTTGCATATATGTCCCATAAGAACATATGTATTTATTTTTCCTTGCATATATGTCCCATTATTTATTTTTCCTTGCATATATGTCTCATAAGAACATGTGTATTTATTTTTCCTTGCATATATGTCCCATNAATAATATTTTTTTGGTCCGGTCACGAACTTGTAAAAAAACATGTAAAAAATTAGTCAGAACTACAATACAATATTTTTTTGGTCAGGTCACGAACTTGTAAAAAAAAATGTAAAAAAATAGAACTACAATGCAATATTTTTTTTTTGTAAAAAACATGTAAAGAAATAGTCAGAACTACAATGCAATATATTTTTTTTTTTTTGGTCAGGTCATGAACTTGTAAACAACATGTAAAAAAAATAGTCAGAATTACAATGCAATATTTTTCTTTTTGGTCAGGTCACAACTTGTAAAAAACATGTAAAGAAATAGTCAGAACTACAATGCAATAATATTTTTTTGGTCCGGTCACAAACTTGTAAAAAAACAATTAATCATCCGAGATTGTACTGAATCCACTCGTTCCAATAACAGGTGTTGCCAGTGAATTTAAAACAATCATGAAATTAAATTTACGGTAGTCAGATCACCCGCGCAAGGCATATATTCTTAAATCGCAACGAGTTAACAAATGGCGAACACACACAAAATAAATCCCCGAGATAAACTATATACAAGAATACAAACAACATATTCAATGAAGAAATAAAAGACTTTACAGGTATTGATAAAAGATAATATAAAGGAAAACCCAAAAGCAATGGATGAATGAATGAATGAGAGATTGAATAAAAAGCTACTGGCTAAACACTTCAGGAACTTTAACAACTTTCGGAGATTTAAAAGATACAACTTGAAGAGATTAAATTACGAGGTTATTTGAATTGGACTAGGGATGAGATTTTCGAATCACTTCCGTGAGTCGACATGACTCGAATCGACTCACAAATATGAGTCGACTCTCGATCTCGACTCATTTCGAGTGATAATTTTCAAAAACGACTTTTTTGATCTGAAAGGCACGATAAAACCAAATGACAAAAGAGGGATCTACCAAATAAACATCCCCAACTTCGGCGAATACATTAAAAAGACATCACAATCAATCGTCACCAGAATAAAAGAACATTTTCCTTCAGTAAATAACAAACACCCGGAAAAATATTTCTCCCTTTATTATCTTTATCAGTCAACAGAAAAAAAAACTACTCGTAAGTCGACTCTTTGAAGAGTCGACTCATTTAAAAAAAATGATTCGACTCTTGAGTGAGTCGAGTCGTGAGTCGACTCGTGGATAACTAGCCTAACCCTAAATTGGACTAATATTATGCCAATTTTCCTGCTACGGCAATTCCTTGTTTTTTTTTTTATATAAAAAAAAAAAATAACAATTTTTATATATAAAAAAAAATATATTTGGAACCCCTGAGTCTTTCACCAATTTTTCGTTATATTTTTTTATAGTAGCGGACTTGTCGCTGAATTTCTTAGCGATTAAAAGGACTTTCACATAATAATTTGACTATTATAGCTTCAAAATTCTCTTTTATTTATAACTAAAATTTGACAATATTCATCCAGTATTTTTTGGTGGATTTTGATATTTTAGTCTAGATATAAGATACATACTTACATCTCTAATACAATAATGTAAGATACATACTTATAAATTGTTAAAATGATAATACAAAACGACTTATTTGATCCAGAAAGTTGTTAAAATTACATAAAACATTGAGAATGGTGACGAAATGAAAAATTTCAAAGGTCCATTATTGAAAATAATAATAATAAATTAAAATAAAAGAAGAAATAGAATACATTTTGAAGAAAATGATTTAGGGTTATAATAATGCCAATTCAGAAAAACAAGAAAGTGACTAGTGTAGAATTTTATGACAAATCCAAATATGGATAAAAAGCTGGAAGTTTTATCCAAATATGGATAAAAAGCTGGTCAAAATCGAAAGTTGGCACAGGTTTTCCGTACTTCTGGACACCATGTATAAAGTCAAAGGCGCCATAAGAACGGACACATAAACCAAAAATGTAAGATTTTTTTTTTCTTTCGAAAATTTTAACGAGTTCCGAAGAAAATTGAGTGATTATAAACTGGCCACCATCCTGATTATTCGGAATTAAAAAGGTGCAAAAAAATACAGGCTATTTTTTTTTTTAATTGATCTTTTTCTACCAAAATCATTTTACTTCTCAATTTAAAATATTAAATAAATAAATAATAAAAAAAAAATCAGAAAAAAAAAATGGCGGCGATGAGTATTAAAATCTGAAATATAAAATGGATGAATTAAAATGAAAATCAAATAACGAAGACATTGGTATACACTTAGAGCTGATTCTTTGAAACCCGTTGGTTGATCTGTGGACCATATTCAAATAATGGGCCGCAATTAGGGCCTTGAAGGCAAAATAGGACCCCAAATGAGCTAATTCTATGGACATATATAATGTCCATACCGACTTTCATTAAAATTGGACAAAGCATTCGAAATTTATCATGGAACAGACAAACAAACGTTTAAAGAAAAATCATGAAGTTATAACTCACTTCGAAAGTAGCTCGCAATAACAAACCATTCAATTTTACAACAATCTTTTTGAATATGCTCCTTCCAGCCTTATTTATTCAAGAAAATATTTTAATTAAATAATTTCTTACAAAAAGACAAGACACAATGGAGTTGAATCCATGGGCCTCATCGCGATTACCTGAAGCCTGTAAGATTGATGTGTTATAATTTTGGAAGATTTTTTCCGTCTTCAACCATATTCATATTTCAGGCTTTTATCCGGAGCAAGAAGATTTAAAAATGAATGAAAATGTGGTTTGGAGTGGAAATTAAATACATTTTTTGATGAATCAGTAAGTGTATACCAGTTTCATAAATTAATAATGCTATGAAATAATAAGAGGATACAGTTGAAATAAACTCAAAAGAAGTAAATTCTATACTTGTCAAGTATTGTCAATTTAGTATTTACATAGTCAATAGGATATACGAAAGGTAAATTTTCTAAATTGGTCATACGGAAGTTAAAGAAATTTAAAAAATACAGGATTTTAAACTATCACCTTGATTATACAAAATCCCTTCACCAATAAAATCGATATAATGATTCTCTTTACCTTTTGGATACATTTCGGTACGGACTTTGAATTTTCTTGACGGACAAGACAAAGTTCTTCTCAGATGGGATGTTCTTTTTTTCGGAAACGTTTTGACTTTACACGAAGATTCTGATAGTGTTTCAAAAATGTGTATTTTATCTGTTATACGACCTACACTATCAATTTTGTCTACAACTTGAGGTTTGCTTGTATTTTCAACAATTGCTTTGAACGCTGGTAAATTTTTCACTGAAGATGGTTTTAATCTCTCTGGACTTATTGATCTGTCTTTAAGACATACAATGTCTACGATAGGTTTTACTTTTACTTCTGTTGGTTTGTTTTTGATGATGATTTTTTCTTTATTTTTGTCTGTATTTTTTGAATAAATCTCAAATTTAGATACAAGTTCTGACACATTTATGGAAACATCTTCAAAGCGAGCTATGTTTCCAGGTAATATCAAATCCCCTGATAAACTTCTTACAGCCAAGTAGTTTGGTTTTCGTCCACACGATTTCAAAACTTTGTATGGTTCAGTTAGTTCTTCTTCTACATTATATTCCTTTGGAAGTTGGATAAAGAAAGTCGATATGTTTGTAAAGTTATAAGTGTTCCTGAGTAAATGAATTTTAATTTCCGTACGTATTGCGGACTTTTTTACTTTCAAACAAAAGTCTACGAAAGGAATTTTCAAAAGAGGATTATTTTTGGGGTTATAAAACAAAGACATACCTACTTGATTTTTGCTGGAAGTTTGTTGCGCAACTAAGGAATGTTCACTGCGGTCTAGACGGAAGCTAATTACTTTGGAATTTGTACTATCAACGCTACAGGTGGTTTTTAAATTAAGATTTTCTGTACCTGATTTATTAGCTTTTTCTTTTTCATCCTGCCATTCAATGGATATATCGTTTAAAGGTTTCTGTACACATACACAAACAGGTTCATTACTAGCGCAGACGCAGAACTTATCCGATTTGTCATCTATTATATACAAGTCATTCACAAGTCGGACGTCATCATCGCCTATATCTTCAATGTCAGTGAGGTTATCTCGCAAACCGCCGTCCTTTACGTGTAAACTTTCTTCGTTACTCTCAAAATCTAACTTATTGCTTTGTAGCATATGGACGGAAGACTCAAAACTATCGTCTTCAACAACTTTGATTTCAATTCCATTTCCAACAGAGGTTTCGTCAGCTGATCCTAACACATCTTCAGTGTCGGTCTGTTGATTACTTTGAATATCGGGAGTAGGAGCTAAGTGGCCATGCTGTATATCAAGTCCCATAATTTTTTGCCTTTGCTCATCAGTTATAGGATAATCATTTTCTTTTGCAGTTGTAACTGTATCTCCGGTAAACTCGCGTATAAATTCAGGTGTCACAGAATAAGCTCTGGGCCTTCTTGTTTCATCTTCTTCGTCATTAGAAATCTCCAAATCGTCAACATCAGTTTGGGGAAGATCGTCTCTGCCATCTCTTGTAAATAGTGGTTGTGAGACACTGCGTGGTATCTCTACGTCACTCAGGTTTAGGTCTTCAGTATCGGTCAAAATGTTCAAATTGGATAGTTCAATGTTAATTTCGGCTACTGATTTTGGTTTGGTCTTACTCTTTTTCCTTTTCTCTACCTTTTGTGAAAGGTCCAATTCTTCTATATCTGTTTTCGTATCATACCGGTGTTGATATTTTTTGGGATTCAAGACAATAGTACGTTCGGAGGACTTTATTATTCCTCCTTCTAAATGACTCAAATCTGGTAACAGGATCGGTTCTTTGTAAAATTCTTCTTCAAAATCGTTTCCTTCGGCTTCAAAAAACTCAATGTCAGATTGACTATCTTTAATTGGGTTAAACAATCCATCAGGTTGAGCATCACCCAATGGAAAATTAAGATCAACAATTTTTCCAGACGAGTCTTCCTTCACAATAGTCATCAAGCGTGTGGGTTCTGGTAAACCCATTTCTTCGTCAGAAGGTTCTGGACTTTTGGGTCGAATGACACCTGGGCGATCTGATTCGAAAATTTCAACATCCGTTGCATCGTCTAATATTATATTCGGTGTTTTCAAAGTGGTAAGTGACACTGATTTTTCTTCGGTACCACTAAACAGTAGTTCTTCTTGGTCGGTTAATATTGCATTCGTCATACTCTCTGCTTGAAGATGATTTAGATCCGGAGTTTCTATTCTGAAAGCGACATCATCTTCTGTTGAGCTATCGCCATTTCGGATTTGTACAGAAATGACTTGTTTAGCATATGTATCTTGAGTTTTAGATTTTCTTTGGTGTCCTCTGTCACTTTTTAACTTGTGAAATTTTTTACGTTTTTTGTCTTCTTTTTTATCATAGCATTCTGAATCAGAAACTAAAAGTTCACTTTCCGTTAAGTAATTCAAAGGGTGATACATTTGTGGCATCAAATGACCACCCTTTTGATTTGTTGAACCTCCCTGAGAATGATGCAATGGTGATAGATTCGGAGAAATCTGAGGCGTTATTCTTGGAGAAGGAGTTGGACTGGAGGTTTTTCGAACCTTATCAGTTATATCTATTACATCATTTTGGTCGTCTAAAAGTTTCCTAATCACATTTTCATCTTCAAAATATTCGACAGCGTTCATATCAACATCCGAACCGATATCTGTGAAATCTTCATAGTCTGTCAGTTGCTTCTTATCTTCCTCAAGATCGTTGATATATTCATTTAAAGATTGAGAACGGGCTAAAGTTTTCTTACTAGTGTCACCCCTTAATCTTAACTTTTCATCATATGCACCGCAATAATCTAAAGAGACATCAAAATGTACAGAATTATCGACATCAAGAGAGTTTTGATCAAAAGGCTCTTCTCCCGTTATTTCAAATTCCTCTACATCTGTCTCTTCTTCATCTCCGTAAACGGAAGCGTCTCCCATTTGAGTCTCTTCAATTATTTCTTCAGTATCAGTTAGCGGATAATTACTGAGTTTAGATTGAAATTCATCTTCTAATACCATGTCCGTATCATCTGGGGTGATAGCAATCACTGGTATTTTTGCTTGATTTAGGGTTTCCATATTCGAATGAGTTACTTCTTTATCCTCTTCTTCTCCTTCTTCAATTGTTTCTAAATAATAATAAGATTCTGAACCACTTGGTTTCAAACTTTGAACAGTATCAGATAAAATTAAACTAATACTATTTTCTGGAGAATCGTTGTCGTAAAAGTCATCTACTTCGTTTGTAAAGGTAGTTATTTGGTCGTCTTGTTCTATTTTGGCAATCTGTGAAATTAATATGAAAATAAAATAAGAACAAATAAACAGAAAATAAAATACAGAAAAGATAACGTTTCTTCATAAAAGAATGTTTAAAAATGAAATAGTATAAAATATCACTGCAAACTATATTGAAAACATAATGAACATTGAGAAAATGATTGTGACGTGTAATTAAAAGACTCATTTATGAAAGACAGACATTTTATGGACAAGCTAAATTTGTTGAGTTTATTAAGCGGTGGTCTATGAAATGAGATTTGGTTTCGTATCAAGTATAAGAATGAGCATGTCAAAATTTAAGTAAATAGGATTAAACCTTTCACATGTAGACAAAATATGTTTCCGATTTTCTATTTCAATTCAGGAATGGTGGACGTGTATGTACATTCAATGAATGCTCGCACAACATTTTATTTCGTTATACTTGATACCTGTTCTAAGTGAGAAAGCTTGCAAAATAAATTTTCAACTAAAATAAAATGAAATCGTCATGGTAGATACCTCGAGTATATGCGGCATGCCTTGAGATGGAGTGGCAACATGCGATGGTGATCGTATGTTACCTGCAAGGTCAAGATCCTCCAAACAGGGAGAAGCATACTGAAACTTGTGTTTAACCCGAGGTGGGGATTTCACATGGACGTCAAGTATTGGGGATAAACGTTCCTCTGAAATTTGAGATTCCCTTAGCATATGATGGGGTGATTTTTCAATTACCGTGATCTGTTTGGATTGTGAGGACTGATCTTCGCTTGTTGAGTCACTATGTAATTTGTCATCGGAATCGTCGGTGAAGGGAGTAGGTTTGGGATAAAGTTTATTTGGAGATAAAGGGACTTTATTTGGTTTTTGTTGAACCAAATCAACTCGAGTACCAGTGACCTGTTCTATAGCGGACTTTGAAATCATTTCACTCGTCTTACCAGTTTCTGAAATGATTTTCAAATCGTGATCTTCCTTGGTTTTTATATTATTATCTGATTTCACTAAAGGACTTGATTTTAGAACCGAATCTCCTGTTTTTGATATCTTAGTAAGTTCCTTTTTCATGGGACTTGACGGCAAAGATTTTACACTGAATTTTTTACAACCTAGATTTTCTATCGACTTATCTACTTCGGAAAATCTACGACTTCGTTTGCTCGGTTTTTGATAAGATCTAAGTGATTTTGAAAATTGAAGATTTTCTGATCCAGTCTGTGTTATGATTTCTGAGCTGAATTTAATAATAGAAATGTTTGAATCATCGCCCTGATGTTTGAAGGATTCTTTATTTCTCTTGTTTTTCAGTTCGGACGTGGAAAACTCACTATGTCTGATCATTCTCTCTGGTTTAGGAATAATGTGTGATGGAATTGAAGATTTTAAGGTAGCCCTGGGTAAACTTGATTTGCCTTTGATTGGACTAAAAGCTTCAACTGACACATTGCTCGATTGTAGAGTCAACCTTTTTGGTGTACTTGGTAGAGATTTTAGATCACTGATGCCCTCGGAATCTTTTAAATTTTCTTTGTTACAATCTTCAATTTTCAGTGTACGGGAAAGTGTTGTTGCCATGTAGCCCTTTGACCTTTGAGTTAACTTCAATTTATTATTACTGTCTTCCTTTAATTGTTTAGATTGAGGACTCATTTTTGGTTTCTCAATTTTTAATGGTTTTTGTAATGATTTTATTTTTGAATCAACCAATGACTTGGTGTCTTTTTTAGTTTCCGAAGATTGTTTCAATTTCATGGATGGTGAAATTTCTTTCTTGCCGACTTTCTTTAAATCTACGATGGGTTGCACTTTCGTTGATTTCACAGCAGGTTTTCCTCTAATGGACACGGTTGTTGACTCTATTGATGTTGTGGTCACCTTTGTAGTTTTGCGAGTTGAATCGGTTATTCTTACATTTGATGATGTTCTCTCACCTTTGGCCATTATCAGTGTAGACGAATAATCGGATCCAACTTTCGACTTTACAGATTCGACTTTACATTCAACTGAAGATTTAACTTTTCTTCCCTTGGGAAGCGATTCTGTTGTTTCTGATTTAAATGTGTCCCCTTTAACGACAGTTGAAGTATTTGTTTTTTGTAAAATATTACTGGAGCTAGGTCTTGTATAGGAAATTTCCTTTCTTATAACGTTAACTTTAGAGACTTTGGATGGGCTCTGTGACATTTCTGCTCTTATATGAGTACCTTTTGCAGAAAACAATTTTGAAGAACCTGAGGAGCTATGTACTTCCTTTTCAATATAACGTCCCCGTTTTATATCAGTAGTAACTTTTGGACTAAAGGACGTCTCTTTTTTCACACCGGGGGTTTTAACTCTTTCTGACACGCTTTTTTTGTCGTCAATAATAGCCTTCTTTTTATATTCAGGTTTTTCAGTTGATTTAGACAAGGGATATTTTGATTTAATTTTATGTGCACTTTTAACGGATGGAATGGGGGATTTAGATTCAGACTTTTCAACCTTTGCCTTCGATTTATCAGTTTGTTTCCTCACTTGAGGGGATAATGTAGAGCGATCAACCCTTGGTTTTGAACCGACCCTAGCAGATGTTTGTAGAATTGTTTCTTTGGAATGAGGTATTCTTTTTCCAACTTCCCTTTTTGTTTTAGTTATTCGTTGAATTTTCTTCTTCTCAGCAGAATCTTTCAAAGATTCTGTATCTTCTTGGACAAGAATTGGTGTTTCTTGTTTTTCTATGATTTCAGTAGTTGGAATACTTTCGGATAATGTAACTTTTAATAAATCATCTGTCATTATTACAGAGTCAACAATCACTTGACTATCTTTTAAGACTATTAGAGACCTGTCTTCAATTTCACTAGATGTTTCCAATCCTTTCATTTCTTTCACAATCTTACTTTCGATATAATCAGTAAGACTTATCATATTAGACAAACTTGATTGTTCACTTTCAACTTGTTCATCTTTACACTTAGCGAGACAATCCGTCAAACAATCAGACGGCTTCTGAATGGTGTTAATATCAACACCATCTGATTCACACATACGTTCGGTAGTTAAATCTTTTACACTTTTTTCAAGTTTAGTGTCAACATAAGTAGTCAAACTTATTCCAGAACTTGATTCATATTCAGGGATATCCTTAGACACATCCGATTGTACACCATCGGAGAACTGAAGTGAATCTGTATCTATGATTGAAAGTGAATCCTCAGTATGTCCTAAGGATTCAAGTTTTAAAATATCATCACCTATTGCTGTCTCAATAGGAGTATCAATATCTAAAATGATGGCTTCGTTTTGAATAAATTCCTTTGTATGAATATCCAGAGATTGGTTTTTTTCGCTGTCACCAATATCTTCTAGTAAAATTGCTTCATTTTTCTCAAAGAATAACCCTCCGTGACCTTTATCCTCTAATTCAGCTAGATGGAAAGAGGATTCCAATTTAGATTGGGCAGCTGATACTGAATGGTCATCGAGCAATAGAGCTTCACCTTTCTGAGTGCTGGAAACATTTTTAAAATCAAGTTCGTCAGTCAAGCCATCTTTTGGATATGGTTCTTGGAAAGGTTTATCGCTTTTTTCAGGTATAAATAAAAGCGGTTCGTATATCTTTAGTTCAATTGAAGATACCTTGTCAATAGTGACTGGTTCGTCTTTCTTGAGTTCAATTGGAGAAACCTTGTCAAGAGTGACTGGTTCGTCTTTCTTCAGTTCAGTTGGAGAAACCTTGTCAATAGTGACTGGTCCGTCTTTCTTGAGTTCAATTGGGGAAACCTTGTTAATAGTGACTGGTCCGTCTTTCTTGAGTTCAATTAGGGAAACCTTGTCAATAGTGACTGGTTCGTCTATCTTCAGTTCAATTGGAGAAACCTTGTCAACAGTGACTGGTTCGTCTTTCTTGAGTTCAATTGGGGAAACCTTGTCAACAGTGACTGTTTCGTCTTTCTTGAGTTCAACTGGAGAAACCATGTCAACAGTGACTATTTCGTCTTTCTTCAGTTCAGTTGGAGAAACCTTGTCAACAGTGACTGGTTCGTCTTTCTTTAGTTCAACAGGAGATACCTTGTCAATAGTAACAGGTTCGTCTTTCTTTAGTTCAACTGGAGATACCTTGTCAACAGTGACTGGTTCGTCTTTCTTTAGTTCAACAGGAGAAACCTTGTCAATAGTGACTGGTTCGCCTTTCTTTAGTTCAACAGGAGATACCTTGTCAACAGTGACTGGTTCGTCTTTCTTTAGTTCAACAGGAGAAACCTTGTCAATAGTGACTGGTTCGTCTTTCTTTAGTTCAACTGGAGAAACCTTGTCAACAGTGACTGGTTCGTCTTTCTTTAGTTCAACTGGAGAAACCTTGTCAATAGTGACTGGTTCGTCTTTCTTTAGTTCAACAGGAGATATCTTGTCAACAGTAACTGGTTCGTCTTTCTTTACTTCAACTGGAGATGCCTTGTCAATAGTAACAGGTTCGTCTTTCTTGGGTTCAATTGGAGATACCTTGTCAATAGTAACAGGTTCGTCTTTCTTGGGTTCAATTGGAGATACCTTGTCAATAGTAACAGGTTCGTCTTTCTTGGGTTCAATTGGAGATACCTTGTCAATAGTAACAGGTTCGTCTTTCTTGGGTTCAATTGGAGATACCTTGTCAATAGTAACAGGTTCGTCTTTCTTGGGTTCAATTGGAGATACCTTGTCAATAGTAACAGGTTCGTCTTTCTTGGGTTCAATTGGAGATACCTTGTCAATAGTAACAGGTTCGTCTTTCTTGGGTTCAATTGGAGATACCTTGTCAATAGTAACAGGTTCGTCTTTCTTGGGTTCAATTGGAGATACCTTGTCAATAGTAACAGGTTCGTCTTTCTTGGGTTCAATTGGAGATACCTTGTCAATAGTAACAGGTTCGTCTTTCTTGGGTTCAATTGGAGATACCTTGTCAATAGTAACTGGTTCGTCTTTCTTGGGTTCAATTGGAGATACCTTGTCAACAGTGACTATTTCGTCTTTCTTTAGTTCAACTGGAGATACCTTGTCAACAGTGACTATTTCGTCTTTCTTTAGTTCAACTGGAGAAACCTTGTCAATAGTGACTGGTTCGTCTTCCTTGAGTTCAACTGGAGAAACCTTGTCAACAGTGACTGGTTCTTCCTTCTTGAGTTCAATTGGAGAAACCTTGTCAACAGTGACTGGTTCGTCTTTCTTGTGTTCTATTGGAGATACCTTGTCAATAGTAACAGGTTCGTCTTTCTTGGGTTCAATTGGAGATACCTTGTCAATAGTAACTGGTTCTTCTTTGTTGGGTTCAATTGGAGATACCTTGTCAATAATAAGTGGTTCGTCTTTCTTGGGTTCAATTGGAGATACCTTGTCAATAGTAACTGGTTCGTCTTCCTTGGGTTCAATTGGAGATACCTTGTCAATAGTAACAGGTTCGTCTTTCTTGGGTTCAATTGGAGATACCTTGTCAATAGTAACTGGTTCTTCTTTCTTGGGTTCAATTGGAGATACCTTGTCAATAGTAACTGGTTTGTCTTTCTTGGGTTCAACTGGAGATACCTTGTCAATAGTAACAGGTTCGTCTTTCTTGGGTTCAACTGGAGATACCTTGTCAAGAGTAACTGGTTCGTCCTTCTTGAGTTCAATTGGAGTAACCTTGTCAATAGTGACTGGTTCGTCTTTCTTTAGTTCAACTGGAGAAACCTTGTCAACAGTGACAATTTCGTCTTTCTTTAGTTCAACTGGAGAAACCTTGTCAATAGTGACTGGTTCGTCTTTCTTGGGTTCAATTGGAGAAACCTTGTCAACAGTGACTAGTTCGTCTTTCTTTAGTTCAACAGGAGAAACCTTGTCAATAGTGACTGGTTCGTCTTTCTTGGGTTCAATTGGAGAAACCTTGTCAATAGTGACTGGTTCGTCTTTCTTTAGTTCAACTGGAGATACCTTGTCAATAGTAACTGGTTCGTCTTTCTTTAGTTCAACTGGAGATACCTTGTCAATAGTAACTGGTTCGTCTTTCTTGGGTTCTATTGGAGATACCTTGTCAATAGTAACAGGTTCGTCTTTCTTGGGTTCTATTGGAGATACCTTGTCAATAGTAACTGGTTCGTCTTTCTGGGTTTCAATTGGAGTAACCTTGTCAATAGGGACTGGTTCCACTTTCTTATGTTCAATTGGAGATACCTTGTCAATAGAGACTGGTTCGACTCTCTTCAGTTCAACTGGAGAAACCTTGTCAATAGTAACAGGTTCGTCTTTCCTGGGTTCTATTGGAGATACCTTGTCAATAGTAACAGGTTCGTCTTTCTTGGGTTCTATTGGAGATACCTTGTCAATAGTAACAGGTTCGTCTTTCTTGGGTTCTATTGGAGATACCTTGTCAATAGTAACTGTTTTTTCTTCCTTCAGTTCAATTGGAGATACCTTGTCAATAGTAACAGGTTCGTCTTTCTTGAGTTCAATTGGAGATACCTTGTCAATAGAGACTGGTTCGTCTCTCTTTTGTCAGCCTTTTTGTCAATTGGTGATGGCTCGTCTTTCTTAGGTGACGGCTTGTCAGCCTTTGTGTCAACTGGTGATGGTTCGTCTTTCTTAGTTGACGGTGTGTCACCCTCTTTGTGAATTGGTGATGGTTCGTCTTTCTTAGTTGACGGTGTGTCACCCTTTTTGTCAATTGGTGATGGTTCGTCTTTCTTAGGTGACGCTTTGTCAGCCTTTTTGTCAATTGGTGATGGTTCGTCTTTCTTAGGTGACGGTTTGTCTGCCTTTTTGTCAATTGGTGATGACTCGTGTTTCTTTGTTGGCGGTTTGTCAGCCTTTGTGTCAATTGGTAATGGTTTGTCTTTCTTAGGTGACATTTTGTCAAAATTTTTGTCAATTGGTGATGGATC
>CM022879.1:31886705-31901473 GCA_012654025.1 Pachypsylla venusta | reverse complement strand
TTTTTTTTTTTTTTTTTTATTTTTTTCACCTCCAATTAATTAATATAATTTAAAAGAATTAAAAAAAATATTTCCATTATATATGAGACATTCGTGTATGTGTGCATCATAACTGATTATTTTGACAATGATTCCAATCAACTTTTAATGTGTTTCTTTTTTTTAAGCTGATATAATACCGCTTCTTCTTTTATTTTTATATTAAACTGGTTTAGATATCAAAGCTGCTCGTAATATCAAGAAGTACTTGAAAAGTCCAGACATTACCAATAAGAAACTAAATAGAATTTGTGTAAAAACATTCAAAAAGAAATTCAACACGAATAAAGTTGGTCAAAAGTTTCAAAAAAATAAATTACAAATCAATCAATTTATAAATTTACATAAAAGTTGTCAACCTGATGTAGAGTCGTCTCTTCAGAAAGAGAAAATGGCGCTTTTTGAATATGAAACACCCAAATCTAGTATAAGTACTGATACTGAAGTGTATGCTATTAATTTTAGTAATATACATAACCAATATTACAATATAGATGACGTCATTGAATCCGATAATGATGGATATGATACGGAAAAACATGTTCGAGTTATTCGACAAATTTCAACCGACACATATGGTTCAGACAATTGTTTCTATTCCGATAGTGAAACACCTAAATATCCGGATATTATAAATCATGATAATACAACCTCTAACATTCTCTATGAAATGTGTGATACATTGAACAAAGTTCCTGACATTCTTAGTGGCAATGTAGAAAACATACCTGAAACACCTTATCGATATTCCATTGCATGATGATGAACACGCAAGAGACATTACACAAAACAGAATCTCTGAATCGGCTAAATACTTTGACAGTCAAAAGTCATTAGACAATTATAGCGATGAGCTGAATTTTATACATAGAACTTCTGAAAATCCTATTAAAAATGATTATTCGCAATACAAAACCATGGAAAATGTTT
This sequence comes from Pachypsylla venusta, assembly GCA_012654025.1. NCBI lineage: Eukaryota > Metazoa > Arthropoda > Insecta > Hemiptera > Aphalaridae > Pachypsylla > Pachypsylla venusta. The sequence goes on along the minus strand of CM022879.1, from coordinate 31,900,504 downwards.
ATCTTACTAAAAATCAAATTGATAAACCTTACCAAGACTGTTTTGGATATAGTGGAGAGGAAAATGAATACGATCATGTTCCAAAAAAGAGAAAACGGTCGGATGAAAATTTTCATGAACTTTGTATGGACTTTCAAACAGAAAGATATAGACGATACGATCTTAGTGAGTCTTGTTCAGCACCAAATATTCTTGAACGTAATCGAAAACATCGCTTTAGTACAAGTTCAATTGAAGAAGATTCAGATTATGATCCTGAAACTTATTTTTATAAGTTTTCAAAATCAATATCAAATATAAATTTGAACGAATATGGAAAGAAAATGATGTTGACAAATTTAAATAAAAATAGAAATAGTAAAGATGAATTGGAAAAAATTGAAAAAACTGTTGAGAGAATGCTTGAACAAGTCGAACAACAAGAGAATTTATTAAAAAATAATGTTAAATTCAAGCCAATCATGTTAACGGAAAAAGAAAGGAATGCATTACCTTTACTGTTCAACTTGTGTGCGTCTTCAGAAAATGTGGCACTTGGATCAAACGATGTTCCTATCTATTGTAATCGTCAACCACTCCGTCAGAAATATGAAACAAAGAACAATTTAAATTTTGTATCTAGTTCAAACGTTTCAAGTGCTTGTAGCATTGAAGACTTAGAAAGATCTGTGAACAAATTACTATCAGATGTTGAAAAGGAAGAGGCCAAGTTAAATTTAGTACAGGGACCTACAAATGAAAGTAATTTAGTGCTGCGGCCAGAAAAACAACATGAAGAAAATGTGATCAAACAACTGCAAAGATATGGAAATAATGATACAGATAGAAAGAAAATTGGTGACTTGAAGCAACGTTTTTTGGATTATGATAAGAATAAACTGATGAAGTCAGACGGAAACAAAAATGTCAACTTGAAAAATGAAGAAGACAATATACGAAATAAAAAAAGAAGTATGACTTTGAAACAAGAAAGATATCCTAAAAAGATGAATTTATCAACCTACGAAAATACTTCCAACAACTTAGAAGATAGTATTTATAGAAGTTTTGACGATTCAAGAACAAATGAGCAAGACGTATGGTGGGAAGGCGAATACCAATTTGGACTGAAACAAGATGACAATGATTATAAGAAAAAAGTTAAAAGATCACACAAAAGAGCCACATTTTGGCCAAATAATCCATATGGTTTGGATCGCCAAATCAGTTTTACTCCGTCATCTGAGGAGGGATTATCTTCTGAATCTAGCAGCGAAAGTGAGAAATTATTGAGAGATAAAAATAATAGCAAAGCTAATATATGTGTACGAGTCAAAGATTTATCGAATGGGAAGCACAGCATCGGAATAGAAACAAGAAAACAAAGGCCATATGTTCAGAATGAAAATTCAAATTATTCACTTAACTCACTTTTGAACCGATCACTACCGAGTTTATACAATGTTGATTCGGAATTATCTTTTCCATCTGAATTATCTATTTGTTCTTCAACGTCAGAGGACTGTTTAACTAATATTGGATATTACCAAAACCTGATTATACCTTCAAACAGTATTGAGTACATCACACCATCCGAAGCACACATACCAAATGCTCTAATTAATTCCGGATATTGTCATTGGGATGAAACAGGTAAGAACTTGTGTTCGTAATGTTTTCATATTTAATATTTTCGTGTTATGAAATTGATTTGCCAAAAACAAATCTAAAGTTAAATTCTGTAAAGTAAGTGTAATAAAAATTAACAAACATTCATGGACGAATATATACGCAAATGGTGTGCTAATGTTTGACGTAATTCTGTGTTCTGTGTCGTGTATTTTTTTTATTAACTATTTGAATTTTAACAATGAAAGCAATTGACCTACTAATAATAACCATTAGATTCCCAATGCGATCATGAAAATTATTTAAATCCAATTACTGCATCAAAGACAATAATATTAAAGGAATAATATATATTAAAAAAACAATAAATTAAATATATTCTAGTCATATTTTAGGTATGTAATATTTTTTTACATTTGGTCATTTCGATTACCTAATTAAAAAAAGGGCAGAACTCACGAACATAAATATTATTTTAAAAGGGGGCCCAAAAGATATTTTTAGCTAATTCTAATTTTTTAGATTCCATAAATTAATTACAGAACCACATGGTAGCGACTCAGATAAATCCATAACAGAACAAGATCAAGAATTTCCGGAAAATGATCAAGATGCTTCAACTAAACATGAAGAAGGTGAAAACAACGACGAAAACAAAAAAGGTGGAAAAAGAAAGCGAAAACGTGGAAAAGGTAAAAATAAACAAAGCAATAATGAAAAAGATCAAATTGAGGAAAGAGCAACGGAAATACAAACAGAAATTCATTCTGAAATTGATGTTTCAACAGACGAAACCCCTCTGATAATTTCTGAGCGTATTAACATTGTCGAAAACATAGTTGAGAAAAAGGATAAAAAGAAGAATAAGAAAAATAAAAAGGACAATAAATTTATACCACAAGAAATTTTGAATGCTACTAATATAGCAACTAGTATGATTTTGATTGAACCAACTAAAAGGGATGTGAAAATGCTTGACAATTCGGACTCTAATACTTCAGATAAACCTACTGAAATTGAAAACATCTCTGAGACTACAGATATCGTAGATCCTAACGTCAAAATACAACCAATTATAAGGGAAGTAATACCCAAGAAAATAGATCCTGAATTTTCTGAATCTCCTGATGGAGGGAAGCCATCACAGAAAAATACAAATGTTCATCATGTTAGTTTCCAATTGAGTGATCCGCATGGTATCGATGATCAAGTATTGGCACAATTAACTCCTTCTGAGTTAGATGATATTCTGAGTAAAAGTATTGAAAAAATTATATCTGATGAAACATTTTCGGATGAAGCTCTGAAGTCTGCTAAAGATATGCAGGCAATAGTAAGAGAAAATAAAATTACTTTACCAGAATTAACAACAATTTCCACGGAAGATGTAAAAAATGGAATTGAAACTGTGTTGTCAAAAATGGAGGCAAATGTATATACACCTGAATCTATTGTAGACCCTGTTGATACAAATACCAACCCATTCCTGGTTGATATAGAAAATGAAAATTTCAATCGAAACGAAAAAAATATTCAGAAGGAAAATGGTCACATTTCTAATAGAGATATAAATAAGTCAAGTGTTCCTGATGATTTCATAACTAAGCCAAAATCTGAAGATAGTGAAACCCTTATTTCCGGGAAAGATGGAGGATCAAATGAAAGTATTCTGTTGAAGCCAGCAATATTGCCAGATGGTTCAATTGATTTGAATACCGATGCAAGTTCGTCACGTATTACCGAAATTTTTGAACAAAATATACAAGAACCCTTTGAAAATTTGTTTTCTAAAGGAGCAGAAAAATATTCAAATACAGAACATATTCTACCAGAAATTGGAAGATCTGTAAGAACTGATGAATTATCTGAAAAAATAGGTTTCGAAAAAAGAATATCTGAAGTACCAACAATAAAAAGTGATATTATATTTACTGTCGAAAAAGACATAACGAATATTCCAAATAAGATTATAGGAGCATCAGAAACCACAACAGAAAAGAGTACAATAATATTAACTGACCCCACGACTATTAATAAAATAATAAATCAAGAATATTCAAATGAATCTAGTGAAAAAGCTCTGCCTGCGCAAAAAAAATACGATGAACAATATACAAATTTGCCCATGTCCTCAATCAAATCAGATTATGGATCAGCTACAAATGTGTTCGGCATTCCATTAAGTTCATCTGATAAGCTTCAAACCGAACCCTCTTCCTCATTAAAAGATTCTACTCCGTCGAAAGATCTGAAAATTGATGCAGTCGGTATAAAAAGGGCAATTAGCCCTAGAAGAGTTCGATCTGCTGAAGAAGAAGAAGAATTAAGCAACTTAGAAGAAGCAAAAGAAATAATGGCTGGAGATAAATTTAACGACATTATAAAGAATTTATCCACTATTTCACGGGATGATATTGAACAACTATTAGCGGGTACATTGAGTCAAGACCCTCATACTCAGGACGAAAAACTAACAAACTTATTAATAGATATGCTAATTGAACAGGAAACTATGAAATTAGCCGCATCTGGTGATCTACCTACAGATTTGGAATCAGATGGGAGTGACATAGAAGAAAACAATCATACAAGTACATTTTCTGAAAATACTGTGATAGAAGTTGAGCCAACAATTGACGAATCTCAGGGCTCCAAAAAAATAAATATATCTTTTGAAACGAAAAAAGATAAGTTAGATACCGAAAATGAACAATTTGAGAAGGTGAAAAATGTAATGAAAGAAAATAATGAACCACTTTTCTTTGTCTACAATGAGGATAAATGTGAAAATATTGGAAACTCCTCTCCCAAGCCTTACATCACTACACCTACATTATCTCGAAAAGGAATTGGTGGTTCACAAAGATATTCAAGAGAAGAAAGACCCAACTTAGTTGAAATTTCTAAACGATATATAAGCAGTTCTGACGAAGGAGATGAGGATGGCGAGAATGAAAATGTTGAGTATGTTGTAACTGAGCCATCTCCCACAATAAGCAAAAGGAAAGTCACTTTTAAATTTGAATCATCAGACCTTGAAGACACTTTAGGGAATGACATTGAAGAAAAAAGAGAAGATGTGCCGATACAAATTTCCGCAGCAGATGAAATAAAAGAACAAATTAAGAAGAAAGATCTTCCAAGTCCATCAAAAATTTCTAGAAGTTTTAGTACTGACAGTAGTACTTCGAGCAAACGAAATTCAATCGAAATACCAAACGTAGACGATTTGAAAAAAATGAAAAAAGTCGAACGAAAATTTGAAAGAATGGCCTCAGAAACATTAGAAGACAATTCTTTAGCAAAAGGAGCGGTAGAAGGCGAATTTCAACGATTATTGTCACAGCTTTCAACCGAAGAAGTAGATGAATGTCTCATGGTTTGGAATGAAAGTGATCTTGTTCCTATAAGTGAAGCCATCGTTGAAGAATCTACTGCAGAGCGGGATACTCATCTGGGAGAAGGTATTTAGAAACTGTGTTACATAATGTAAATCCATTATAATAATATTTTGTATTTTTGTGTAAAAAAAATGTACACTAATAATGAATATTTTTGCTGTAATCAAGCTTTAAATTTTATTTTAGTAAGTAATCGCTTCATGTCAAATTTTGATAAATTTCTTTATTTAACCAAAATAAATATGTAAAATTTGTGTTCTTTAAAAGATTTATTTCAGATCTTTGTTTCATGTTTTACAAATAAAATACTGTGAATAACCGTTTTTCCTTATATTTCCAACATTTTTAGCAATTCAAAAGCAATTTCTTTATTTTTTTTAATATATCGTTCCAAATTATATAATAATTAGTTATTAACGTATTTTATTATTTGAATAACAAATCGAAGATTTTTATTTCCTTAATAGGTATAAATAATTTATCAGTATAGCTCAAGTTTTTCTGCAAATAGGATTTGTGATCAACATAATTAAGTCTTGTTATTTAATTGTGTTTTTTATCATTATTTTTGTAGTCAAAATTATCTGAATTATATAAATATTATATTGTAAATATTATAATTATAATATTTACAATATAATATTTTATCGTAGGCGTAATGCTGCTATCCTTGGAATACAAATAATACTTGAGCCTGTGGAAAGTTCCTTCAGAGGGACATACTCACGGGCCCACTCCACCTAAGATGGTGGTGTAAAATAACAGTAGTCTACACCATTGTATCAGTAGACATATTTCTGAGCGCCTTCAATCAAATTATCGTCCATATATTGATGAATATATAAATGTAAATTGTTAATTACAATATTCTTTGAAAACTGAATGATTTTCATGTAAATATTCAAATTTTAGATTAGTGCATTTACATGCAAACACTTTAAACAGATGACTTGAAAATCATTTAGCTCTCTAATCGTGTTATATTTGTGTTCTTATTAATAATTATTTTTATGTTTTCAACTACCTATATGTTTATATGTTTGTTAACTTAACATGTTTGTGTGTTCCTAACAATGTACTAACACTGTTTCTGGTATATATTGTATGTTAGAATGCAGCCCAGTGCTTGAAGTAAAGGAAGGACAACGAGACTTATCCCAAAAACTTTCTCCCGACATTGACCAATTTGCTAATAACAAACTAAATGACAATGGAGAAAAATTGGAATCAGAGAGTCAAGATTATAAAACAAGAAAAGAGTTTTGGGAACAAATTTCCGCATCCTCTTCTATAGATAAAGATATGCCAACACCGAAGCCTAGGTCATCAATTTCTAATTCTAAAAGTTTGTCTACCGAACAGGATATTTCAATAGATATACAGAAACCAGATTGTGAATCTGTAGTTACCAAATCTTTAGTTACTTCGACGGAAGTTCACACTAAAGAAGGTTCCTTAGTTGAATCGCCAACTAGTGTTCCAACTACAACTGAGCATGTAGTTCAGGAAACCACTAGAAAACTTTTTTCGCGTGAAAGTACCAGAGGTGAGAGTCTTGATTCGGAAGCGGACTACATTGCAAGGCATCCAGATATGCTAGCATATGAAAACAATGGATTTGCCTATGAAGATGAAGATTCAAACCGAATAAGTGCAAGAATGTATGATAAACGTTTTTCTGAATGTTTGAATGAAATTCCACCCATACCTTGCCCGCGCAAAACTATTTTGGAACGCTCAACTTCTCTTCCTTCAGCGGATTTGTCCTCCAAAGAATCCCAAGTCAAACAAAAGAAGAAATTTTTCGAAGCTCAAATTCGAAAAGATATAGCTCATGAACAGTTGGATGAAGAAGGTTCTCCCGAAAGAAAACCTCTCGAATTACAGCCATCACTCTCATCGCCAGATCAGGAAGCCATACTTAATAGACAAATTCACAGTCATATCTTTACTAATGAAATGGATGAGCAAATTGATAGCTTAGTTCCTGAAGACAAAATTATTCAAGAAAGTGCAGACATCAAAAGATTGACTGAATTCTTTGAATCTCGTAGCATTGAAAGTAAGGAATCATTAGAAAAGACAGATTCACAAGAATCTTCAGATGATGCACCACGATCTAAAATTGCAGAGGTTATGTTGTACAAGTCTGAGAGTATCAGTAAACCTTCTGACTCTTTAGAAGTTCAGATCGATAAAAGTGACGTGGATTCGACTATGAAAGAGGAAGAGTTGGATGAAGATATTAAAGAAATAGAAGATGAAATCTTATGGAGACGTGAAACAAAAGATATAACAGATGACATACAATGGACAGTCTCTGAAAAATATACATCTGAGAGTTTTAACTCTGGTGACAGTGATACTCGTTCAGCATTGGACATTACTCTTGGGGATAAACATTCTCCTTTAGAATCTCAATTAGAGTACCCTGTGGATTCTACAATACATACTCCGGAAGAACACATTCCAGACACAATTTGGGAAGTTAGTGTTCAGAACGAGGTAGAAGACAAAACATCAGATTTCGTTCCTGGATATTCTGTTGGTCAAGAAGTCATCATTGACAATGAAGAAGAATATGCGGAAGAGATTTCCTTCTCCAAACCAGTAAGAATCGAAAAGGAAAATGTTTCAGTGGAAATAGAGGGTGATGGTTTTTCAAGTCGAAAAGATGAAATCGATGAAAATGTCACATACTCGGACACTTCTGATTCGCAAATAAGCAAACAATCTCTAGTGGAATTAAACGAACTGAGTGCTGAAGAAGCAAAGAATATTGCTGAAACAGTTGTTGATGAAATCGAGGAAGAACTCGCCAAAAGAAAAGATATTATGGCCCATATTGAAGAACAAGTTCTAAGTTCTGAATTGCCCGTGGCTGATATTTCCAACTCTTACTTGAGGGAATTTGCCGAAAAAGAAAACATGGATATTACCCTCATAGAATCTGTGTTAGCAAAAAAACAGCGAGATCAATTCCGTAAATTGGCACGGACGGATACTACAACCTCAAGTATGGAAATAACCGATGAAGATCTTCGTAGTAGTGGTGTAGAAACTGAGTCACCTGGCGAAAGCTTAGCTCACAGGATGGCAGGAATCATTGAAACTGACGACGAAGAAGATTTTGAAATTAATGAAAGAGAGCACGAAATATCCCAGGAAGGATTTAAAAAACCCAAAAAACCCCGGGAGTATTTTAAACAAACAATTGAAACACACATTGAAGAGAATGTGAAACCGACAGAGGTGAAACATTTCCACTACGAAAAAGTAAAAGACAACTTGAAAGATGATACTGTTATTCACGAAAGTTACGAAGCCAACATTGATGAAAAAAATTTTGGTCATAGCAATATAAAACAAATAGTTCAAGAAACGAGTAATGTTCTAGAGAAAGATTCTGATGTCTTCAAGAAAGAAAGTGAAATTAAAGATTCATTGAAAAATGATTTCGTGGAAAGTTCCATTGCCGTAACCGAATGTTTTGAAAAATCTGAAGGTGATGTTTTAACCAAAGATAAGAAAGAAGGTATTTCTGTGCAAATGAAACAAAATAGAGAAATAGTTTCAGAAAACAATTCTAACGAAATATCTGAAGGCCAAGATCTAACTGAAACTAAAACGATAAAAGAGATATCATGTGATAGACAATCTGAGATCCAAGAGACTTTCGACTTTAGTAGTGAATATTCAAAAGATAGTGACATGGAAAAAATATCTAAAACTGAAAGTAAATCAACGAAAGACATTACCAGTGTTGATGAGAGTAGCCAAAAAACTTATACTGAAAATATTATTGACACAGGAATAAGTAAAACTGTGAGTTGTTCCGATGTGGAAAAATCACACATCGAAAAAAGCCACAAGACCGAAATATTGGATCACACTAGAACTGAGTGTAAAATTGAAATCAGGAAAGAGTATTTAGGTGACGCATCCATGATTGAGGAACTTGAAAAGGCTGGCTTTAGGATAAGTGAGGATATCCGAGAAGAAACTTCACGCCTTGTCAAAGGCGAAACAATAAATAAAGAGAAAGTTATACTTTCTAAAAAGGAATATTTTACTGGAGACGCTCAAGAAAATTCTGAAAGCGTTTTAGACGATCCAGACGATTTGAAATCTACAAGTACAGAAAATACAGTTGTTTCTTTAGATAAAGTCAAAGATGAAACGTTTCAAAAAGCTGAAGGAGACACACTAAAATCCCCCAATTTAGATAGTTCCAGAAAAGAAGAAGAAACTCCAAAACTTGATCAAGTAATTCTGAGGAAAGATGTATCCACCCGCTCATTCGATAGAAAATCTGGGGCTGACTATGATCTTTCGAGTTCAGAAGGTAGTCATTATCATTCATCCGAACAAATTTCCGAAAAATCATCAAAAACAAGTCGACCCTGCTCTTCGGACATTGATGCTTTAATTGGTACAGGTGGAGCAGGTTCTTCTGAGTATGAGTCGGCTATATCTCATATTTCGGGTAGAACGTCTCAAACAACAAATGAATATCAAACAGCCGCAACCTCACTGAGTTCCCGTGAATCAATGAAATCCTTAGATTCTGAAAGTTCTGGTAATTTGGCAAGCATTACTGAAACTTTAATTCCTTCTGTGTCCGATTTAGACCAAGATATGGACATTGCTTCTATTCCTGAAGATAAGTGTTCTTATCAACAAATCTTAGAACCCTATGAGATCGATGTTCCTCCTCATATCATTAGGGGAGACTCTCCACCATATGTGTCCCACATATCTCATTCCAGTTCTCAACCCCTCAAAAATGAGATTCTCAGACCAACCCTAACCAAAAGCCATACAGACGGTACATTAGAACAACCTATAAGTCAAATGAAGAGGTCTCCAGAAATAGCTCTTGTTGCAGACAGCCCTATCTCAGAATCTTATGATGAGAAATGTCTTTCGAGTTTTGATGATGTGTGTAGTAGTATGAGTGGTTCCGATGCAACTGGCATGAGAACAGTAATAGAACTTTCTAAAACTGAATCTGAACGAATGGAAGGATCTGTAACATCAGAGCAGCACAGTCTAACAGTTTCAGCGACTTCGGGAGAGTTGAGTTTATCGTCTGAATCTAGAGATGAAAATGTAACAATGGACCATAATTTGAGTACTTCTGATGAGACCGCTAATAGATCATCAGATGACATTCACGCAGTAACTCTTTTAAAGTCGTCATTTGTGGAGAATGAAAGTTCAAATATTTTACCAAAAGTAATATCAAGAACTGATCCAAACATACAAGCAGACTCATCTTCTTTTGAAATTGATTCTAAGAAGAAAGGTCATAAAAGAAACGATAGCAAAAGTTACATACCCGTGTTTAAGTCGCATAAGAAGCCCTCTGCCGAAGATGTTGCAGAAAGTGATAAATACGCAATCAAAGAAGAACAAATCCCTCAAATTGATGAAACTGATTCTGAAGCAGATCAGGGATTGTACAGGGATATCCAAGAAGCACATATATTAAATCAAGCGCTCAGAGAAGAAGAAAAAGTTAGAAGCAATATACCTTTTATCCCTGATGACGATATTTTAAGTGAATTAATAATCTCTGAAGATGATAACATCACCATTGAAGAGCCAATTTTAAGACCAAAAACACCAGAGCCACCGGATGACATTGATCTCAAAAATTTTCCTGTTGGCAGAACTGAAATCTTATCTTCCACTTCTTCGACCGATGGTCTTGTATGTGAGAAATTAGGTGCCTCGACAGAAAGACACTATAGTTCCACTTCTGAACATGAGGATGAATTAGCTGAAGCAGAAGCTGCATTCCATATGGTGCCACATATCTCTCCCGCGATTCCGACTCATTTGCCTCCTACAATTCCCGAAGATCCATTTGAAGAAAATAAAGAATTAGAAACTCGGGAAGCTCTTTTAAAAGAATCCACTTTACGGAAACATATAAAATCCGATATTTCTCCAGCTTTCATTCCAGACATTACAGTAACTGAACATTTGACTCCTCTCGTTGACAAAGATTTTAAATATCCTGATCTAGATTTAGAGGCAGAACTGGCAAAGAAAATGTCAACACCCGACACTCCAGCTTCCATATCTAGTGCGCCTTCTTCGGAAACTTCCACAGACCAGGGCCAAGAATATTTTACAAACGAGTTTGATAAAGACGTGGAACAAGAATTATCAACCGAAGATAAAACGATTTTTGAGAAAAATATTGATGATTCTCCCACGAGCGACTCTTTCGAAATTCTAGAAAAACCGGATGAGATGGATGATTTTGTAATCGTTGAAGAAGTTGCTAAAGAAGCAGAAGAAAAAGATACTGAAGGAAAGAGTGTAATGATTACAAAAAAAAGATCGGTGAAAAGATTTGAGGAGCCAGATATAATATCACCTCCTAAACAGCCCAAAACTAAAATGATTGACGTAAAATATTATGGTGAAGAATCGGACCATAGTGATGAAATCGGTCCTTTTCATTTGGATGAAAGTCCTGTCAAAAAAGTTGCTGAAAACATTTCCTCTAATGATGTAATATCTCACGAATTTTCTCCTCCCACTGACGATGAAAACGCGTATGATAAAGATTTAGAAGCTAGGAAAAAGTGGCTCGAAATGCAGTTCCAAGGAGATTCTTCTTCTTCTTATGCGTATGAAATGGAGTTTGAAAGAGGTCCTTTAGAAGATATAAAAGAGGAGGATTTAACAGAACTAGAAAGTAGTAGTAAATTTGGCAGTGTGAGTAGTCAAGTTAGTCATTCTATTGGAAGCATCGGAAGCTTTGGAAAAGTGTCATTGGGAAGTACGCCTGATTTCGACATTTTAGCTGGAAAAAAGTATTTCATGAGGGCAGGTAGTGAACAAGACACCATTTCCGTGAGCAGTCTTCAAGAATTTGAAAGACTAGAACAACTTATGGCGTTAGAATCTCTAAAGAGTAAGTCTTCTGGTTCGCAAGATTCTATGAACAGCTCTGGTAGATCCAGTAGCTCGGCCAAAAAATCCAGCAATAGTGGAGGTGAAATCACTTCTAGTTCTTTAAAGGAATTTGAAGGCCTTGAACGAGCCTGTATTGCAGCTGAGCAAATTGAACATAAAGCTAGAGCTGAAGAGTTAATGTTAATAGAAGAAGGCCACGAGAGCTTAACATCTGAGTCTAGTAGCTGTGTAACAATAACAGGCCCCGCTAAGATTGAAGGTGATTCAGATTCTGAAAACTATGAGCAAAGAATGTTTGCAATAGATGAGATCATAAGAGAAGCTCAATCAAACGTTGAACAGTTTGTTGATATGAAAACTGAATCTATTGGTAGAGGCGATTCGTTGGAAGAAGTTTCTAGAATTCCTGATTTAGAATTTGATCAACCCAGTATGAAAAAAATTAAGGGTATGAAAGACTCAGAAGAAGAAATGGTCACAAGCACGGACTCTCTAGAATTAAAAACAGCAATATCTCGCAAAGAACTAACAACAAGCACTGATAGTCTTGAAATGAAAACACATACTGGTGATCCAATGTCCGCTAGTACTGATTCTATTGAATATCATTTGAAACAAAAGAAAGACTCTAACAGTAATGACTTTATGAAAGACTCCATTGAAGGAACTTTACCGACAGAAGAAAAAATGAAATATTCAGATTCAATCGAAGATCAAGTACATGATCAAAGTAGTTCTAGTGGAAGAGAGGGTGATCTTAGTTCATCTGGAAAAGAAGATGCTCTTGGTGATATAAACAGAATACCTCCCCCTAGAAGTGAACAACAACTTGGAAGTACCGATTCGTTTGAGCCTACCAGTTCAACAGCTACACATGCAACTTATCAGTACGATACCGACTCCTTAATGTCTAGTAGTTTTACGAGTGGAGGATCCAACACTCTCATGTCTAGCATGGAAACATTGGACAATGTTACAAAATCAGGCGTATGGTTCGACGATGGTCGACCTTATGTAACCGAAATTATTGAACCAATTGTAGATGATGAATTTTCTCATACTATTCATAGAACTGTGGAATTGCCACCCGAAGTACATAAAGTTACTTTTAGTGGTCCTAATGCAGAAGAAGCTCTCAAAGAATACGTTGAAAGATTTGGTCCCGGTGAAGATGTTTCGGAAACTCAAGAAATCGACGCAGATGGAAATGTTCATATTAAACGTGTCGTACAAAGACGTGTTGTTGTGAAACCTGAAGAAATAAGTTCCAGCAAAGGACCTATATCCAGTTCTGAACTTGAGGAATATCTGAAAAAGTTAAGTCAAGAACAAAGGGAAGATCAAGAACATTTTGAATTTGAACAAGACGTTACCAATTCTGACTTTGACCATGTAATCTCCTCTATTAGACAAGTTACATCTCCTTCCTACACCCATCCTGAACCAATTACAACTAAATCTCCAAGCACGACCATGCCAGGATTAATCACAGGTAGAGGAAAGCTTTCTATTTAACAATTAACTCATTGATTGGTTGTATTAGTGTTCGCATGCTATTCTTGGTTTTATTTTTCATATGAATGTCATTATTTTAATTTGTGTAGCAGATATTCAGTGCCTTATGTCTCAAACAGTTAACTAAATGTCACTGTAATGTTTTTTTTTTTTTTTTTTTCTGAGTCAACATTTTTATATTTTTTTATTCTCAGAGTGACATAAGTAGGAAGATGACATCTATTTTTTCTCAGGAAATCCAAAAATATATTTCTTAGCCCGTTTGAACAAACGATCTAAGACTTAGGACCGGTTCAATGTCTAATTTCTGGAAGGAAAGCGAGGAGAAAATTCGTATTG
>CM022879.1:31831348-31841995 GCA_012654025.1 Pachypsylla venusta | reverse complement strand
AAAAATAGCACACAATAAATATATTCATACATACACACAAATTTCTGATTTATATATTAAGAAGATTGGATAATGAAAATTACATACCTGACTTGTAAATTGGTTTGACGAATTACTATCTATGAATAAATTTTGACTAGAATGCTGATAGTTGTTATTCGATTCCGCTTGATATTTATTATTTCTTTTAGTCGTTGATTGATGACTTGATAAATCTGCTTTAAAATCATTTATCGAAATAATTTCATCTGTTTCAAGAATTTTCATTAAATATGAAATATAGGATGACGCCAAACGTAAGGTTTTAATTTTCGACAGCTTAGTGTCGGACGGTACATTCGGTATACATTCTCTCAAATCACTGAAAGCGTTGTTTATACTTTGAGTTCGTCTTCTTTCTTTTTTATTGGCTGTATTTCGACGTTTGACAACACGAATTATTGGAACATCTGGAAATCATTGTAGAAACTTACTGCTAAATAGAAACTAAGTCCTATGTTTCTACAATTAATTGTAGAAAATTACTGCTAAATGGAAACTAAGTCCTATGTTTCTACAATTAATTGTAGAAACTTACTGCTAAATAGAGACTAAGTCCTATGTTTCTACAATTAATTGTAGAAACTTACTGCTAAATAGAAACTAAGTCCTATGTTTCTACAATTAATTGTAGAAAATTACTGCTAAATGGAAACTAAGTCCTATGTTTTTACAATTAATTGTAGAAACTTACTGCTAAATAGAAACTAAGTCCTATGTTTCTACAATTAATTGTAGAAACTTACTTCTAAATAGATACTAAGTCATATGTTTCTACAATTAATTGTAGAGAATTACTGCTAAATAGAAATTAAGTCCTATGTTTCTACAATTAATTGTAGAAACTTACTGCTAAATAGAAACTTAACCTTATGTTAAACTAAGCTGTTTGCCCGTGCTTCACTACAGCTTCTAAGGCTTGGCGCCTTGGAGGCATGGTTGTTCCCGTCCTAATAGTATTCTATGATTTCCCTTACAACGGGAAATTGGTCGTAACTCGAAAACGGTTGGTGTTGGGTATATTTTGGTATGGGAAGCTGGTTTTCCTATGGGAAAGGATGTTGTTCCCCGTCTATCCGTTTCAGAGACTTCCAACATTGGACAGTTTTTTGCAAACTAAATGTTTCAAGATGATAAATTGGTAATGTTTCAAGATGATAAATTGGTAATGTTTCAAGATGATAAATTGATAATGTTTCAAGATGATGATAAAATTGGTAATGTTTCAAGAAGATAAATTGGTAATGTTTCAAGATGATGATAAATTGGTAATGTTTCAAGATGATGATAAATTGGTAATGTTTCAAGATGATAAATTGGTAATGTTTAAATGTTCACTCTGTCGATCTGGTCGATCAGCATTATTTGATTGGTAAATATTTGGACTTACCGGCTCGAGAAACATTTCTATTATTTTTATTGCTAGCATAATTGACATAATTGGTTTGCATTGGTTTACTACTTGTATGATAGCTATTATTATTGTTGTTAGCCTCCAGATAGTAATAGTCATTGCCGCCCACTCCTCCTCCTCCATGATATCTATCTTTATCATCATCTTCTTCAAGTCCATCAGAAGAAGCGCTCATTGATCTGGTAACATATTTTATATCTTCTGAACTATGATTATCTTCCGACCAATAGACACAATCAGAGATACCACTACTTATAACGCTTCCTAAACTTGAATGATGTTTGTCCTCGTGAGGTCCTGATCAAAAAGAAATAATGGAATATAATCAATTAACAGGGTCGCAGACAGAAAATCCGGGACGGGAGGAAAAACTTACGGGTCCCTCTATCATTCTTATTTTACCATATGGGCAGTAATAATAATAAAAGTAGGCAATGTGAAAAGACGAGTACGCTTCTTCTTGGAAACAAATAATTCGATTATCAGATGTTAATGTTTACGAAAGATACCAATATTTATGATGGCTGTACAAGCTGAAAGGTCGCACTATATTGTAAAATCAGTGTCCTGCAATAGGCATTGTCCCATATTAGCCCACTGTCGCTAAACTTCTGATTTTATGTGTTTGAAATTTTTGATTTATTTATATTCAGAATAAAACTTGAAAAAATTCATTATGATAATTTTCTCACCAGGCCTCTTAGGAAATCCAGGGCCTGGGGGGGATTCCCCCCATTAGTGGAGACGCCCGAACTCAAAGAAATGTACATAGGCACAAGATCTAGTGGAAATGCCAGAACTCAAAGAAATGTACATAGGCACAAGATCTAGTGGAGACGCCAGAACTCAAAGAAATGTACATAGGCACAAGATCTAGTGGAGACGCCAGAACTCAAAGAAATGTAAATAGGCACAAGATCTAGTGGAGACGGCAGAACTCAAAGAAATGTACATAGGCACAAGATCTAGTGGAGACGCCAGAAATCAATTCTTCAATTTTATGCAATAATATCATCTTTGTGTGTTTCCTCATTTCTTAAAGTTTTTAAAGTTTTTTGCCTTCATTTCTATTAAAGTCAATTTAGTTACTTTTTAAGAATATTAACAATATTCTAATTTTAACAGCTGTCCAACTGTCTGAGTCTGTTCTTCTACATTAAAAGATTCAAGATCAGCCCTATGCGTCAAGACCACAGAGATTTAAACAGCCAAACGTATACAATGTATACATATACAAACTGTACGACGATCGTTCATTACAGTACATTATCCCCACTCTATTATATGATTACTGTCAAGATTTTTTGAATGAAGCAAATATATTAAAGAGGAATATAAAATAAAATTTAATTAATTAGCTCAAAATTGGAAAATATGCATGATTCAGTCAAATTTTGAACTTGAATAAGAATTCAAAAAGGATCAATATTTTTCTTTTCCTTTCGAATAAAAATTATTTAATAGCAAAAAAGTCGAAATTCTTAAAAATCTTCTTTGGACTTGAAATTTGGTACTCAGTTTACAATCAGTACTTAGGTACGTCTTAAGAAAAAAAATTGAAAGTTCAATTGTTTTTTTTTTGTTGAATAGATAAAATTTCGTCATTAACTCGCCCAAAACCCTATCTACTCTTCGTACGTAAGAAAATGTACCTACACAACTGACTCATTTACCTACATTTTATTTTGCCTAACGTCCCTTTAACATCTATTGGTCATTCGAGGCGAGGGTTTCACCCTCCATTCGCTGGAAACTTACAAACCAGCTACTTACATTGACTTGACCCAGCCTGAGTTGAACCGAAAATTGCCAGCATCACGAGGCGCGAAATCTACGTGGTCAACCACCAAGTAAAACCTAGCTGGACGTTGCTTAACTTCAGTGATCTGCAACATGCAAGACGTTGGTTCATTTAACTACTTTTCTTACTAATACTGTATTGTTTTGTTGTTCTTTCAGTATTACTGTTACTTACCTAAGTAACAGGAAGGTGGTTGATATCCATTACTGTAATGCATTACATTATTGTTTGTATTATTGTAATGATAAAATGATTCAGTTGGTCCTGCGCCACCAAAATGATGATGCTGAGTGTTCATAATCTCAGTACTCATTCTAAACACATCAATGGGTCGACAGGTTAATCAAAACTTTTGATTTGAAAATTATAATAAAATTAAATTAAATAATATATTTCATGATACTTTTAGGAGAAAAAGATTGAATTAATATTGTAAGCCCGGAAATTTTATTTTAATGTTACGATTAAGTGAAGATACCGACTTCAATAAAAAAAAAATGNTTACGATTAAGTGAAGATACCGACTTCAATAAAAAATTAAAAAATAATCACAGTAGTTTATTGAAAACTTTTGATTCAATGTTAAAAATCAAGAAATACCTAAATTCAATTCCAATTACTTACAAAACAAAATTTGGTAAAATCTATTTTTTAAAAAAAAGATTTTATTAGGTAATTTTAAAATTAATATCAACTTATAATTTAAAATAAAACAACTAATATGATTAGATATTTAAAAATAAAAACATTTCTTTAAAATAATAATAATAATAATTGGAGTAATTTCAGGGAAATTATAAAAAATTATAATGTTAAGAATAAGATTGACTTTTGAATAATTAAACAAAAATATGAACAATCATAAAATTGTTTTTCATTTCTTTGTTAATCTTATAAAAGAAGGAAGATATTCTTTTCAACAAATGAGAATTGATTTTTGGCAATCAACATTATTTTGTTTCTGAGAACATACAAAATTTTATGCTTCATAATACGCCCCTTTTATATAATTCTCCGCCTTAAAAAATAATGTTCAAAATGTAGCAGCATGAAGTGAAGATTTAGGTTATGTGGAAATAAACTGAATGTTTTAAATAAATGAGTTTTGCATAGTTCTTGTGCAAGTGGTGCCTATGCACGGATATAGAGGAGGGCCCGGAGGTGCACGTGCCCCCCCGTTTTTTTAAGCGAGCGGTGTTTCTCAAATTTTATTATATACCTAATCCTCTGTGTCTTTTAACCCATTGAGAGGTGAGGGGCACGGGCCCCTAAATAATTCCCCCTCCTGAGACTAAATAGAAATACGTAAATAAAAAAATCGTCAAAAATTCTGTCATCCGCCATGGCACTTTTTTTCACGCTTATAAAATCGCTTATCACCCTTATGAAAGGTATTTCTACAGCTTTTAACAAATTAGGTATCGTACCTCGATAAACATTGCATGAAAAAGTACTGCCCAGGACTCGAACCCCCGGGTTCGAGTCCCTCCCCCTCCCCCCTCGAAATTTTCTATTAGGTATATTGTACGATTGTGCCCCCCCCCCAAAAACAAGAGGGCTATATCCGCGCATGGTGGTGCCCCCGTGAGAACCGATGCTGACTTAATTCATCTGAAATAGTCAATAGAGAAACCTGAGTTTTGCACAGTTCTTGTGGAAGTAGTGCCCCCGTGAGAACTGATGCTGACTCAATTCATCTGAAATGGTCAATAGATAAACCTAGAGATATGCAAAGCCCAGTTGGTATACTGACTGACTGATAATCAACGTAGATCCACGATGCCTTAACCTAGAGACTTGAAACTTGAGAAACAGATCCATTTTATATTATAGGTGCGTAATAAGAAAGGAAAAAATCGAAAGTTTAAGTGGAAGCAAGTTACCGCCAAAAATGACGCTTTTTAACCGGTTTCTTTGCAATTTTTTCTGGGCAAACTAAAGGAGATACGCAAAAATGACCGAGAATGGACCCCCCCCCAAAAAAGTATATNCCCCCCCCCCCCTATTTTAAATAAAAAATATAAAAATGGAATTTTCCGGTTTCTGTCCGATTTATGGCCGATTTTCACCACCATCTGTTGGTCATTCAAGACGAGGGTTTTACCCTCCATTCGCTGGAAACTTGCAAACCAGCAACCCACATTGACCTTAACCAGCCTGGGTTGGGCCGGAAAAACAGCCAGCATCACGAGCCGGCTAACCCACGTGAACATCCACATGTTACAAGCTCGCTAGACGTTGCTTAACTTCAGTGATCTAATGGGAATTGGTGTATTCAACGTGCCATAGATGCTGGCTATTCCAAAATTTAATATCATTGGAAATGTTTTACGCCTTTTAATAGCAGATGTAAAACAGAAGTTAAATGCCTACACAATAAGCTAACCCTAAAAATATTGAACCGTCTTAAGTGGTAATTCAGTGTACAAGTAATTGTTATATTTTAAGATAACAGAAACACTTGTGTTCCAATCCTTCTGTGTTTCATGTGAAACAATATAGTTTAGCATTGCCTATTATTGTCAGTGGAGGATTGCCGCTTGCGGAATAATAAAGACGAGCGCTTTCGTCCGTTACGACATATGGTGAGCTGTTGTTCGCCCGGCGATGTCGTAACGAATGAAAGCGCTCGTGATTCATTTTATATTTCTGGATTGATGCAATTTTTATTTTGAAATGTATAATATTAAAGACAAGATATTAACTCAAGTTTTCTGAACGGTAAGAAGGTACCTCTATTTCGCGCCCTTGTGATATACTGGCTATTTTTCCTGGTCAGGCCAATGTGGGTAGCTGGTTTGCAAGTTCCAGCGAATGTAGGACAAAACCCACGTCTCGGATGACCAATAGATGTTAAAAAAAATTGGTATATCCTATGTGATGTCTGCTTTTATGTCACAGAGCTATATGAAGGTGAAAAAAAATTACTATATCTATAGATATAGTAATTACTATATATTAAAGATAAAGTTTTTTTTTTTTTTTTAATCTCCTTTACTTGTGGTAGTATCCCAATTTAACCATCTTACAGAGCTTCATGTAAAGAGCGGTTCCCTGCCTTATCAGATATAAAGTTAATCTGTTAACTTTAACCCAGTATTTGAAAATTTCACAGATTTTAGTGAAAAAGAAGTTGTTGTTTTTTAGTACGAAACCCTTTATATATGTACATGTACTCCATGCACCTAATCCGTGAAATGCACAAGATTATAGATCACATCATTTTGAGGCCCCATGTTCATACAGAACGGACCGCCACTACGCCATGGCATACATTACTAAGTATGCCAGATCTACTTACAAGATTATAGATCACATCATGGCTGTAATATTATGACACCCCATGTTCATACAGAACGGACCGCCACTACGCCATGGCATACATTACTAAGTATGCCAGATCTACTTCTTTCTTTTAAAAAATCACTTGACTAATTGATTGGGATAATAGCATAGACTTTCAATTGGCTCTGTTTTTTTTTTAGTTCTTTTAAAAATTCACAGGGTGTTGCTATCATTGTGTCAATCTTTTAGTTTGTGAGTTTTCTGAGTATCTTGGCTTCCGGAATTCGAGAAGAAACCATGAAATTACAAATTATTATTTTTTATAGTGTCCTAAACAGTGGTGTACCTAGGGGGGGGGGCGGTCACCTCGGGGGCAATGATTTGGGGGGCGGCAAAACGATCTTCGCTGTTCCATAAAGATAAAGAAATGATAATCATTTGTAGAAAGATTACGTCAACTCAATTTTTATGAAAATTTAAACTTTTACCTATCTGATTTAAATAATCTCGAAACGTTACAAACTTCATTTTTTTTTTTTTCTCCATCACAATTGAAAAACTCACATGTTAACTATAGCCAACGATCATACCACGTTGAATACACCTGTTCCCGTCAGATCACTGAAGTTAAGCAACGTACGGGCGTGGTCAGTAATTGGATGGGTGACCGCTTGGGAACACCACGTATCGTTGGCTTTTTCCCGCCCAACCCAGGCTCGGTGAGGTCAATGTGGGTATAGCTGGTATGCAAGTTTCCAGCGAATGGAGGGTAAAACCCCCGTCTTGAATGACCAATAGATGTTAAAGAGACGTTAAGCCCAATTAAAAAAAAAAAAAAAAATGTTAACTTTTCTCGCTTTAATCGCTGCAAATGTACATATTATATCCTCGTAATCCAACATTACAGCAGCTTCATTTTCCATTTAAACAATTGCAAGATTTGTTAATCTATTTTGACTCATGGTTGATCTCAAGTAAGATTTAATCAATTTGAGTTTCAAAACTATCGACAGTATCGATCGTTTTCATACTATATATTGGACCAAGTATTAGCGATTGTTTAATGACGTATGAAAAATCAGTAAATTGTTAGTAGAAATACCAACGACTTTTGTTGTTACTGATACCAAGCGCAGAGGGATTTTTTTTTTTTAATTATTTTACGGGTTACCCCATTTTACATGTTTATTAAGATTTACAAAAAGGGATACATATAAAAAAAACTCTTCCAATGTGACACCTGGGTTTATTAATTCTCTGGCAAAAAAATAGAAGGTACCCCCCAAAAAATTGAGGGGGGTTTCGTGATGATTGCAAATCTGGGGCGTAATTAGACCCAAAATTTGAAATACCTACCAAATTTGAAGTCTCTGGCCCTCCCTTACCATTCTCTTTTTAGACAGGATGAATGAAAACCGTTTTAAAGCGGTAAAAACCGCCAGCAGTATATTTGATTGAACCCACAAGTTTCGGAGCTAGCTGAGACACTAAATATGACATACATACAACATTTCAAATCTCTAGCTCTTACCATTCTCCTTTTAGACAGCGATACTGAAAAACGCTAAAAAGTGGCAAAAATTGCCAAGGGTGTATTCGATTGAAATACCTACCAANCCAGGGATCATCAACCACTTGCTCGGGCCCTGGATTCTCCCCCCCCCCAATAACTTAATCATCAGTTACCCCTGGGGGTTTATTATTAAATAAGTAACGATTTACTTTATTGACCCCCACCCCCTCCCTCCCGACATGAAGATCTCACCTGCCCCCCCCTAGGCCAGATGCTGGCTACGCCCTTGATCGTGTGGAGACATATCCGCCCTCGACGCGAGAATCAAGAGAGGTCGTCTGTATCCCAGGAGACTCATTTATTAATTGTGATATTCATAATCAGTTTTAGATAATGTTCTAACACATTATCAGGAAAAGTTAATCTGTCTAAATAAAAGGCGTAGTCTGAACATTTTGTTTGGCCGAGGAATAGTCATCATAGGACTCAGAGGGCATTGAGCCATTTTGAGGGTAAAATTTAGTCATGCACACCTCTATTGGTTGGCTACTAATAGCATACCCACAGACAGGCGGAGTTCCTCAGTAAGGTATTGATATTTGAATGTGTCATCAACCATTTTAATCATTCATCAAGACTCCTCCTTACTATAGCCATTTACCTGTGAAGATTTGAACAAGAAGGTAAATACAAAATGGTTGCCTTATCAGAGGTATACCCACCTTAACCCACCATTTAACTATAAAGAAAATATTACATTTGGTTTTTGGAGTAACGTTTTGCTGCGTTACATACATATACCAAGGCCGTACCCGGGGGGTCCAGGGGGTTCAGACCCCCTCCCCCCCGAAATTACAATCGTTCTTTTTTAATGAAAATACTTTACTTTGCATATAACCTATAATATTAAAAAACAGCAATATCAACAAAAACAACAACAATAAAAATAACAACAGCAGTAGCAACAACAATAACAAAAACAACAACAGCAGCAACAACAACACCAACAGCAGTAGCAACAACAACAACAGCAGCAGCAGCAACAACAACAACAGCAACAACAACACCAACAGAAGCAGCAACAACAACACCAACAGCAGTAGCAACAACAGCAGCAACAACAACACCAACAGCAGTAGCAACAACAACAACAGTAGCAACAACAACAACAACAACAACAGCAGCAACAACGCGGTCCTAGAGAGTACCATATATTAAGATTCTGTTTATAATGAAAGATTTTTCAATTGACTGCTTATATTTGTTTACTTGAGTGTACATATTTCTTGATTGTCAATTATGGACCATTACGGGCAAATCTTTCGCACCAATCCAAAGATTGGGCATGGATTTGAAATTTAATACTAAATTACAATTTCAAGCCCCAACTCAATGGTTTCTATTAGCTCTCAGAATTTCTGATTCCTATTAAGGTCAGTAGCAATAGATTTCGAGATATTTTAGGTGGCACATTGAAAATAGCCAACGACATTTCTAGTCCTGGTGGTAAATTAAAGGAATGAACACGTACGAGCAANGTTTTTCGACAATAACTTCGATATTCTGCGAATAATGAGAACTAATTACTTTAAGCCGATTTATTTTGCATAAACGCAATATGTCAATGGGCGGGATTATAATTTTCTGTACTTACCAAATTGTCGAGTAATTCAAAATGTATATAACAAACACATAAACACTTACCTGAAAGGAAAAGAGAACACAAATTTTCAATTAAAAATCAATCACAACTAAAAATTATAAAGATTCGCGGCTTATTTTTAAGAAAAGCTCGGAATTTTTAATTCGAAAGTTTCTAACCTGGTAACCATTGCAATATCTTGCGAATGGAAAATCAACGAAACATTAGATACACTTAAATGTGGCATTGGCGGATCGAATTTCGGATTGAGAGATGAAATTCCAAATCTATTATTATTATTATAGAAAGCTGTTATAGGTGTTCATTTTTTATAAATAGCTATTTTTTTCTTTATGTGTGGAGTTTTATGGCAATAAATATATTTTGTTCTGATTAACCAAACCAAAATGCATACAAGTTTAGAAAAAAAAAAAAAAAAAAAAAAATTGAGACAAAATCTATCATCAAAAATTGGAAAATAAAATATTTAAAAAAAATCCAAATGGCGACATTTACGACTCTTGAGGTTAAACATAAAACTATAATTATTCTAAACATTATAAAATAAAATGACAAGTTTATGAGATCAGAGGAGACTCTAGACGAGGGCACCTATAAACTAGAGCAACATGTTGTTGACATATGATTTGCGTAATAAAATTTTCGATATGCTCATCTGGTTTTCAATACTTTTCTTGGACAGATTGTTTTGAAAACACATTTAATCTATCTATTTATACAGGATCTTAAAAAAAACTATAGAAAATACGCAATACGCGCAAGGGCGTAGCCAGCATCTGGCCTAGGGGGGAGCAGCTGAGATTTTCATGTCGGGAGGGGGGGGAGGAATGTCACTAGTTGACATACGAAGAGATTAATATGGAGATACATCAGGGACAATGTAAGGAGTATTGAGTAGAAACATTACCGAGGAGGAATGTCACTAGTTGACA
>CM022879.1:31767282-31783721 GCA_012654025.1 Pachypsylla venusta | reverse complement strand
AAATAAAATTAAACTCTTAATCGTCTCTTAGAAATTGCTCCCTATAGCCTACAGGAGTTCACCAACTAACTTTTTTTCTTTCTTTTTCAGGTACCTACTAATAACAATTTCAGTTTTCTTTACAGGTCATTTTAATTTTGCAGTTTATTTCAATTTTGTCAATCCAATTTTCTGTTTTGATTAACTTTTTTTTTTATATACATATTTATAATTTTGTTTGAATATTAAGGGTGGGGAGTATTTTGGTTCCCAATTTTGTAATGTGTCAGCGGTTTTTAAACCCCCTGACACAATAAATAATAATAATAACTCCTTGAATATGGTACTGTATTTGCTATTACTGGATGGGTATCTTTTATAAGTGGGTATTTTTTAATTTCCCCCATTTACGTATTCATCATTATTGCCATTTAATTTTAATAATTAAGTATTTTTGATGTACTTTAATACTCTACTTAGCTGATGACCGAACTTCGTATGCGTCTTCCATAGCCAATTATAAATCTTTCAAATTCAAAAGCATAGAATACTTACCTCAAGTCGTCTTGCTGAATTGCTAACAATGTGCCTAGGATCATTTGCATTGGTAATATTAGGTCCCATTGGAACGATTCTTGGGGGCAGGGGTTTCAATGATTGCAACCTAAAAATAAAATCATAAATCAACATTTAGTATAATTCCATTTATCGGATCCAGCGTCCGCATCTAGTTTTGATATTAAATAAATGGAATTTCAGGGGATTAGTCATTCTAACATCAATGGTCCTCAATATTTATTATATCAACATCAAATGTTTCACGTAGTATTATATCATGGATAATGCTAGAGAACTAACACATTAGTCGACCAAACAATCCAGCAACATAACTGATCTCCAGAAATAGATGCAAGGGTGCTCGTGTAGTCGGCCGCATACTTACAGATCTCATTGCATAGCACATATCTTCAGATAAGATATACAAAGGTTCTCATGGGAGTCTGCAAATCGTTCGATCTGCTCACTCCCCTAACTTGTGTATTTGTTTTTTAATGTTTCAAAAATAATTTGTGCATCAACTACAAAAATTATTTTCGAAATATTATTTCATTGGGACTACTAACTTCCTTCCTCAATTAAACAAATTACATTTGATTTGTCTTGCATATATGGAAAATGTGTGCTATGCTATAAGATAAGTATGCGGCTGTCTACGGGCACATTGATCTCCAGAAATAGATGAAAGAGTGCTCGTGTAGACAGCCTCTCATTGCATAGCACATATCTTCAGATAAGATATACAAAGGTTCTTATGGGAGTCTGCAAATCGTTTGATCTGCTCACTCCCCTAACTTGTGTATTTGTTTTTTAATGTTTCAAAAATATTTTGTGCATCAACTACAAAAATTATTTTCGAAATATTATTTCATTAGGAGTACTAACTTCCTACCTCAATTAAACAAATTACATTTGATTTTTCTTGCATATATGGGAAAATGTGTGCTATGCTATAAGATAAGTATGCGGCTGTCTACGGGCACCCTTAGTGTTTTGGTAGGCTATATTTAACTCAGGGCCGTACCCAAGATTTTTTTCGGGGGGGCAGGAGAGATTGACAGCCAAGGCAGGACTAACAACTGAAAATGATTTGTTGTTATTGGTGTTGGCGGTGTTGTTGTTTTTGTTATTGTTGTTGGTGGCAAAATAGAGTATTTTCATTAAAAAAAAAAAAAATTGAGATTTCGGGGGGGGGTCTGGATCCCCCCTTGGGCACGGCCTTGATTTAACCGAACAAATTTAGGTCTACTGTAAATTTCTTCACTTTTTCTGTCCTTTGTAACTCTCGAAAGGCTGGTCCGATTTTGCTGAAACTGAACATAGTTCACCCTGTTATGCTACCTGAAACCTCATTGTGAACATTTTAACTGAGTTCAACAGTTCACAGAACAAAAGTCCGTTTATGAAGTTATCATAAAATCTACACGGAGGGTACTCAATTATGAACATTTGGTATAGAAATACATTACAAATATACATTTGGTATAGAAATTAGCACAGATTCATTTTACTCTGACGAAGAACTAAAAACGAAAATAGCTACTACTAAGACCAGCATCTTGGTATCATTATTTCTGATGGTACCCGGATGTATGAGAATGCAGCTCTAAATAAGTTGTTATTTTCTGCTGAATTTTCTGATTGTCATCATACATCCGTAGGCTAATAATTGACAAAGACTTACTTACCAAGACAAGTCAGTTCTACTTCCTCTGAAGGCATGATTAGAGAACAGAATAATTTTACAATTATATGTGTATAAAAACAATTTTGAACACTTATGGAAATCGTCAACCGAACACACTGAGGTCTAGTTTTTTTTTTTATTTGTCTGCTTATTTGTTCGTCTCTCAATACTACGATAACTCTTAAAAGTCTAGTCCGATTCTGAACAAACTTAGTATGAAATTAGCTCATTAGTTTCTGGGCCCTATTTTAAGAGAGTGAGGTCTATAGTTGCAAAAGTACTAATTTACTTAATGTCACAGTAAAAATACAAAAAAAGAGTAGCCCATTTTTAAGGAATTCTGTAATTTTAAATTAAAAATTGAACATATATACTAGGGTGGTCCAATCTTATAGAGGTGAATTTTTTTTTCAGACTTCACCCCAGAAAAGTGTGCCACTTACTAAAAAAATGATATTGACAAAGTTTCAGGCTAATCGGAAAACTCGTGCCGCATCGGCCCTGAATTTGGCAAAAATCGCGATTCTTTTTAGAAAAACCAACTAGTCTCGGCCAAACCTTGTCAATGGTAAATATTTATAGTAGGTATAAAACTAATTCTACAGAAAATATTCTCTGGATCATTTTTTATTCCTACAAGTTTTCTCTAAAGTGGACCGTTTTTAAAATATTTGCGTTTCAGTTAGTCAGGACGGGGTCAGCCTCGCAGAAAAAGCATATCAGCCCCGTATACAAAGATTGTGCTATATCCTGAGAACCGCTCATCCCATGAAAATGATTTTGGTGTCAATCGATAGATTTTATTATTTACTTATTTTTTATTTTAATAGTTTTCTTATTAAGATATATTTTTTGTGATAAACGCCATTTTTGTCAACTTCAGCGACTTTTCCGATTAGCCTGAAACTTTGTCAATATCATTTTTTTAGTAAGTGGCACACTTTTGGGGGGTGAGAGATTCAACTTTCGAATATCGACTTATTTTGGACCACTCTAATATATACTTTAAAATGTTTGATCTGAAGGTTGCAGAATAGAAGCCTACTATTCGCACAGGAAATTTTCTTAACTCGTATCACGTTTCCGAAGTGGCATAACTGTAAAAGGGAGTGCCATGAAATAATGTGACACAATACCGGGGTATAACCTTTTTTTAAATAATCGCGGGACCATTTCACAGGCTCGTAGCTAGTTATCCCCTCTTTGATTTCAAGCAACTTTCCCTCCTTCACATCATAAAATCAATATTCTCACCTGGCCTTTAGATTATGTTTGGCAAGCCCATCGTTAATTAGAATTTGTACTTGATCAGAATCTATTTTGGGGAATGCAGGTTGATGTATTCTTGCAAAAGCTCCTTCAGGAGGTTTCAATATTTTTTGTACATATGGTTGAGGATTGGGATTTTCATTCACATACAATTGTTGAGATAAGTCCTGCGAAAAAAAAAAAAAAAAAAAAAANAAAAAAAAAAAAAAAAAAAAAAAAAAAAAAAAAAAAAAGATGAGTTTTGGCGGCTGCGACAGAGGTATCGAAGCGATTGATGAGGACAGTTAATAAGTTGATGTAGTAAAGGTGAATTAAGACAACATGATAACATCGATTTTGCAAATGACCTTATCTACCGACTCGGTGTTCCAAGAAAGGATTGGAGCTTAATACCTTGAGATCTACGGATTTAACAGCATCGGCATCTTGAGGAGCCATCATCCTCATGATGCCGATGACCAAAGGACAACCTAGAACGTATACTATGACCGTTTCAGCCAAAGGGTCACCAAACACTTTGTCAACATTATATTGCAAACCTGAATCTGTGGAGAACAGTTGAGTTTGATAGAAACACTGATGGTACTGCTACAAGCAGAGCTTTCGTTTTTAGAATCCCGTACAACAATAGTCAGGGGTGGATACAGGTCTTCAGTTGGGGGGGNGATATGATATTTAGTGGGTACTTATTAAAAATGATTTTTTTTAGGAAATAAGTCTATACAAGATAGCTCACACCTTATTATAGTTATTCACACCTTATTATTTATTATAACATTATTCTATATTTTTTTAGGAAATAAGTCTATACGAGATAACTCACACCTTATTATAGTTATTCACACCTTATTATTTATTATAACATTATTCTATATACTTGAAGAATAGAATTTACAGATTTTGAGCTTGCTCTTAGGTTATTGAAAATAGAAATAACTTATGGTATGATAATTCAACAACAATGTCAATCCGAATAAAAAAAAATCCCGAAATTGAAGCATGAATGCGTTAACTTTTAAACACAAATTTCTAAAGTATGTTTTCGAGGAGCGTGGGGCTAAGCTGATGGGGGGGCGGCGATTTTCCTCATTTTTACATAAAGGTTTTGAATAATGATAAAAATAGGTTGAAATGAAGTAACCGAAAAGGTTTTGTGGCACTTGGCTAGAAAAAGTGATGTTGAGCGTTCCAGATCGTCCTGGTGCGTAGAATATATTTCAGGTACTTTTTTTTTACCTATGAAATACATCACTGCTCAAGTAACAATAGAAGTTTTTTTTAAATAAATTAAAACAAAACACCAAAAACAATATTTATAATTATTTATGAAGAAACTAGTTCCGAAACAATCGATTCATCATCAGTCTAGTCGAGTCGAAGAATGGAAGTTGTCTCAACTTCCATCCTTCGACTCGACTAGACTGATGATGAATCAAAGGTTATGACAATGCAATACTATGCGTTAACATAAATATTAACACATTTATATTTAACTATTCAAGTAAGAACATATTTCTTACTTGAATAGTTATTCAATTTCCTTGTAAATCTTGTATTTCCGCCCTAAGACGTAGATACTACCAACCATTGTTAACAGAAGGGGGGGGGCTTAGGAATTCTTACTTGAATATGTTGAAGAACAGTTTTTTGATCCTGACTTTCTATTCGAACTAATTCAGAAAAATTGCAATACAATTCATCCCACTGATCAAAAGGTCGCCAGGGAGGACCTCGTTCAGACACAAAAGCTGTAAAAAACATACAATCCAACACACGTGTCGTAAAATCACAGTCAATTAAACATCGTTCACCAAGAAATGCCGCCTGAAAAAAGTAAACATTTACTCATTATCAACTAGCGCCGCTTTAAAAATGGGTGTGTGTCAGTATTTGCGCGCGTGAGAAGTTATACTTCTTTTTACAAATAAATTTAATAATATTTCAAAAAACATACTACCCCACCCAGGAGTGAACTCATAACCTATCAACTATGAGGCAGAGGCCTTGCCACTGAGCCTCGATGTTCTATAGAAAGAATGAGAAAATACAATATTTAAATTTAACTCTCATCATTTTTTATAACTAACTCCATCTTCATAATTTTTTCATAACTTTTTTTTTCATCAATTTTGTGTTACAGATGCGCGCGCATCTTCAAATTTCTCATAATTTTTTCATAACGCGCCTAAAGAAGTATTCATTCATTCAATCAATAGTGGCATCATCGTATCCGATGGTAGCCAGATGTATGAGACAGCAGCTCTAGATAAGTTGTAGTATACTGCTTATGTTTTTAATTGTCATCATATATCCGTTCTTGTAGGCTGATAATTGACATAGGCCCCCAGAACCATGACAATCACTGCAATTACGTTAGTAACATAAGAGTTATAAACATAATGATATTACAGAGTTGCTTTCTGCGTTATTTTACACCATCAGCTCAGGTGGACTCGGCCCGTGAGGATGTCACCCTCAAGTAACTTGTTACAATCTCAAGTATGATTTACTTTTCCTCATGGAAAGTTAGCAAGTCATANTATATATATATGGATATATTTCAAATTAATTACTTCCAAATGCGTAATTTCTACCTGTCCAATAATGACTCAGGTACTAACGTTCATGAGAAAAAATAGGTCTTACTTGAGATTGTGAGAATTTACTTGAGCGTGACATCCTCACGGACCGAGTCTAACTGAGGTGATGGTGTAACACAGAAAAAACTCTGCATGTTTATATTACTGATGTAATTATATTGTAGTGATTGACATGGTTCTGGAAGGGGGGGCATGTCAATTATTAGCCTCCAAGATTAAATGTATGTTGACAATTAAAAACACAAGTGTCAACGATCATACCACGTTGAATACACCAGTACCCGTCAGATTACTTACGGGTACTTGGATAGGTGACCGCTTGGGAACACCACGTATCGTTGGCTCTTTTTTCCGGCCCAACCCAGGCTGGGTGAGGTCAATGTGGGTAGCTGGTTTGCAAATTTCCAGCGAATGGAGGGTAAAACCCCCGGCTTGAATGACCAATAGATGGTAAAGAGATGTTAAGCCGATTTTTTTAAAAAAAAATACACAAGAAGCACATGGCATATTTATAGCTGAGGGCGGCATACATGTGGCTACCATCGGACACGATGATGCCGCTATTGATTGATTATAAATCCCAGCCTTTGTCTTTCTAGGTAGTCTAGGTCAATCTACGGACACCGTTCGGTCCGGTAAAGCTCACCTTGTGAAATGTAATCATCGGTTTTGGTACAATTCTTATTATGGTTAAACAAGATCGATATCCTTGCAATAATTGAGCAAATGCTCTCAAAAAAACAGCACGAATTTCTTTATCTATCAGTGCCGGATGTGATGGTCTAGAAGTAACTAATGGTGGAAATGCAAAGTCTGCAGTTGCTAACTCAGTTTGTAAAACTAATGAAAGACAATCAGTGGTGTGAGAAAGAAGAGGTTCAGGTAACAGAGGTAAAGATACAGAATCGGGAACAAATATGGCACCACCATCTAGATCTGCCACTATAACGTCCATCTGAAAAAGAAAATGAAGATAATTGGTTAGTTGAGGATCTTATTGGTCAAAATATAGTTTATTTTTAAATTATACCAAATTAAAACAAAACACCAGAAACAATATTTATAATCTATAATAATTAAACTCAATGTAACGTCAGCGATAAATGTGTGTGTGGCCGTGTGGGTTTGTATCACTAATTGTTTAGCCAAAACGGTAAGAGATATCGAAAAATTGATGAGAATGCCCCCCCCCCCCAAAAAAAAAACCATAGGCCTAAACACCAGAAAAAATATCAGAATATAAAAATGTCAAACAGTTTTCGAGTTAAAGCCGATTTTTTGATTTTTGACCGAATTTAGCCGGTCATAGTCCGATATCTTAAATTTTATCGCGACAACATATCAACTCAAAGCGAGAGTGTTTTAGGTGGCTTTTTAAACCTAAATTTGGAACATGGTTTGCAAAAAACGGTCCAACCGAGTTATGGCTGTTTTTCCGATTTTTGTAAAGGGAATCATAGAATACTATTAGCTACCGATTTTTGAAAGGGAAATCATAGAATACTATTAGCACGGGAAGGGCCATGTTATTTATAACGAAACTAGTTTCTAATCAGTTGGTTAAATTGGGATACTATGTCAAGTAAAACCATAATGAATGTTGAAAATTACTATATCTTCACTTGACTAAAAATTAGTTTCTAATCATTCGATTCATCATCAGTCATCCTTCGACTCAACTAGTCTGATGATGAATCGAATGATTCGAAACTAGTTTTGTTATAAATAAAAATAAATAGTGTTGCTGGAAAGTGTTTTAATTTAATTTAAAAATAAATATTTTTTAACAATTAAAAATAATTAACATGTTACTTAAAGATTTTAAAATATAGTCAATAAAATAAATAAAAAAGTCTATGTTTTTTTTTGGGGGGGGGGTCCATTCCTATCAATTTTTCTATATCTCTTACCGTTTTGGCTAAACAATTAGAATTGTCTAAATTTTATTTTGGCCGATCCCGGATTCGAACCTGTAATCCTAGAATGGCTAGTCACAATTTGGCAAAATATGTCCTAAATGAAGAATTAAGATGTCACCTAAAACTTTCTCGCAATGATTGATATGTTGTCGCGGCAAATCTTAAGATATTGCCCAAAATTCGGAAAATTTGGGGATTTTTCGTCTAAGTACTAATATTGATTTTTTTTTTATCTTATCCTAGATTAAACTTCAAAGGGATAGTAAGAGAGTACCTAGTGTACCTACACTAACCAATTTGCTTATGTTGCAATACTCGTTTCTTTATTAAGTTCCTAGGTTACTAAATTAAAATTTAATACATACTTTGAAGAGTTTGGGGCCCCGTCAAAATGATATGTTTTTTCAATTGTCAACCCAGAAATGTCGAAATATCTAGTGTAAGTTGTCAAAGCGCGAAGCCCTCTAAAGCCCGGGCCCGTAGCACGTGCTACTATTGTTAATCCGGCCCTGCATAAGTATAGGGAAACTAAAAATATCAACTTGGTCTGGTAGTGTTTTGGTAACTCGGCCTTGTAAAGAGCCGATCTCCGTGTCCGAGTTGTTAAGAACATTGACTGTTGGTCCGGAGATTGTGGGTTCGAATCCCGCCCGGAGCGAAAATTTTCTGATCGAATTTTCGCTTTTCCGGAATGGCATGGCTGTAAAAGGAGTGCCCTGAAGTAATGCGAAAGCGGTTCCGGGGCATAACTTTTTTTTTAAAAAAAAAAAGCCTTGTAAAGAGGAGTAGAAAACTACGATAGTAGCGTCAAATTTTAAATTCAACTTGAGAATATTTTGGTGTACTGAAAATTGTGTTCACTAACAGAACCACTTGCAGGCCCTCCGGGGGGGAATGGGGGAAATCCCCCCGGGCCCAGGGTTTTTGGAAGGGCCCAGAATTCCAAGGTGCTAAAAAAAAGGGTGGGGTGTTCTCGTGACGAATTCAAATCTGGGGCGTATTTAGAACCTAAATGTGAAATACCTACCAAATGTGAAGTCTCTGGATCTTATGCCATTCTCTTTTTAAACATGATTATTTTTTTTTAGACTTTTACCACCTCGATTACCTAGTTTATACAGTTTTAAACTTGATTGATTTGATTCATTGATCATGATTTGTTATTAATAGAAGTAATTTAACATCATTAGTTTATATTATACATCATGGATACTTATATTTAATGTTTTCTCTTGGCGGCCCTGACCACTTGTAAGCATCAATTAATTTAATAACACATACCAGTTCTGAAACATCCGTTTTCAAAGACGAATGAACTCCAATCACAAAAGGTGTAGGCGTGGACAATACATCAACCAGACCCGTAGGTAATAGTGGAATGTGTACATGAGAATATTTAAATGGATACATTAAAGCAGTGAGCGCTCGACACGCATCTGTGAGTCGACTGTAACTACGAGACTGGAACAGTATCTTGTGTTCGGTCATGATAGCGCAGAAGAGGACGAGAACGTTTCGTATGCCTGAAAATCAAAATCACAAATTATAAATGAGTACCAGTCTGTAAAAGGGGCCATATGTAATATATACTTTTTGAGGACTTTGCATTTTTGAAATTATACTTCTTTACACGCGTTATGGAAAAATGATGAGAGTGAAATTTTAAGATGCGCGCGCATGTGTAAAACAAAATTATCACCGCATTGTGTAACACAAAATTAGCAATTTAGGTAAATATTGTATTTTCTCATTCTATATCCATACAACATGGTGGCTCAGTGGCAACGCCTCTGTTCCATAGTTGGTAGGTTCTGAGTTCACTTCTGGGTGGGGTAGTATGTTTTTTTCGAAATATAATTAAATTTATTTTTTAAAAAAAGTATAACTTCTCACGCGCGTACATAAGTACACACACCCACTCTTTAATTCTTTCGCCTTCTAATTAATTTGTAAACATTGATCAGCGTTTTCTCAGAACAAAGTTTTTGCAATATAGCTCATTCTTAAATGTCTGAGAAAAGAATAAGTGCGCTACATTGAAACCGTATATCCGGTTTCATCAAGTTCTGAACTAAATAGTGAACGGTGGGGAATTTTTTTTG
Organism: Pachypsylla venusta; assembly: GCA_012654025.1. Lineage (NCBI taxonomy): Eukaryota > Metazoa > Arthropoda > Insecta > Hemiptera > Aphalaridae > Pachypsylla > Pachypsylla venusta. The sequence goes on along the minus strand of CM022879.1, from coordinate 31,773,607 downwards.
GTGTTGATATCTTTTTAGGGAGCCCCGTAAAACACATTCCTATTGATATATAACGGATACAACTATTTTACAATAATTACTATAGAAAAACTTTGAGATATTTTACGTAAAATACCTACAGTTAATCTAAATAATCTTTGTGAACGTTAGTGAACTCCACTTTTGATCCCGGTATACATCCTGAAATGCACTTGTATATGTGTATGTATGTATGTTTGTTTGTTACGCGATACAAGCTAAAATGTTCATCCGATTTTAACGAAATTTGGTATACATATTTAGGACATGAAGGAAATTTACTGTATAGTGGACAGAATAGGCGACGATGACGATAGCCCATGGGGCCCACACATAACAAATTTCACTGAAATCAGTCAACGCTGCCAAGTGGCAAAATTGCCACTTGTCAGCGTTTTTCTTCAATTTTTGGATTCTATGTAATCTAAAACGTTGGATAAATTTCGAGGCAGGTATTCTATTTTTTTAATTTTGTGATCAATTACAAAGATTTATTATTCTTGAAAATGATAAAATAAAAATCAAACAAGTTTGAAATCGGCTGACTAACTTTCTTCTTCTTCTTTTTAAAGTTTTTATCAATTTTTATATTTTTTTTAGTATTATTTTAAAACTGGTTGCAGGCCTCTTATGATAAACTAGGGAGAAGGCGTAACGCTGCTCGCTTCCATGGTCACCCTAAACCATAAGTGCCCCCCTAGTTGATGCCAAATAAGCAGCAAATCAGACAGATGCGTTCCAAAAGCAAAACTCTGTTCCGGAAGTAAAATAGTCATCGATTCGGATTACCGGGGGCCGACTGCAATGGAATCTGAAAGCTATCTTACAATACTCCAGTGGAATGCTGGATGTACATACCGATAGAAGGGTAGCAAAATTCGAGACGCTAGAAGGAAAATTACCTGATAGTCAAATTTCCAGCATTTGATACAAACAACCAATACTGATAAATTAATTAATTTCATAAAATGAAGTGTTATAGGTATAATGAAGTGTTATAGGTAATTATCTGCTTCAGATCTATTGTGACCAGTAGGCGGGGTGGAATTAGATGTGAACCAACTGCTTCCTGGTTACGAATCCATTGTCTCAACCAACCGAGGGTGTTTTTTTTTTTNTTTTTTTTTTTTTTTTTTTGTTCATTTAACTTTTAAATAAATTCAAACAAAACACCAAAAACACTATTTATAATTATTTATGAAGAAACTAGTTTCGAATCATTTGATTCAACATCAGTCTAGCCGAGTCTAAGGATGGAAGTTCACTCAACTTCCATCTTTAGACTCGACTAGACTGATGATGAATCGAATGAAACTAGTTTCTTTATAAATAATTATAAATGGTGTTTTAATTTATGTTTTCACTTACCTAATTGTTGAAATAGAAAATACACAGCCGTATGAGTAACAGGCAAAGTAGGTGATAGAGGAGGCTGTAAAGCTTGTCTGTCTCCGGCGCCTATTGAGAATCTCACTTGAGGGCCTCCTGGAGGAGGCACTTGAATACAACCTAATATATTACCAATTAATGTTTCTAAAGGGACACCCGTATTTTCCAAATAAACTGTATAAATGATACCTAAACAATTCTGAAACAAAACGAAAAACAAAAATATCATGATAATCTTACCCGGCTTTTCTAGCAATGGTCGCCTTATTGCGTACAAATTGTACTGCCTAGCCGGAATCCTATTTATTTGACGTCTCCTACGCATATCTGGAATGATCTCGAATTTAAAACTCTGGACATTTATTTGACGTCTCCTATGTATTTATGTGACGTCTCCTATCCGGAAAGATCTCGAATTTAAAACTCTAGACATTTATTTGACGTCTCCTGTGTATATCCGGAACGATCCCAAATTTAAAACTCTAGACATTTATTTGACGTCTCCTATGTATATCCGGAATGATCTCGAATTTAAAACTCTAGACATTTATTTGACGTCTCCTATCTATATCCGGAATGATCTCGATTTTTTTAAAACTCTAGACATTTATTTGACGTCTCCTATGTATATCCGGAACGATCTCGAATTTAAAACTCTAGACATTTATTTGACGTCTCCTATCTATATCCGGAATGATCTCGAATTTTTTAAAACTCTAGACATTTATTTGACGTCTCCGTGCAGAGTATGTATCACACTCGGCTTGTACCAGGAAGGTACCGGGTTCGAATTTTCTACTTGTTCTGGTTGTGTTTGGGGGTAACTCAGTCTCCTGAGGACAATTGAGTAGCTATGGCAATAGCGACAAGTGGTGGTATTATGAGGTAATTGTTAAGTATAGCTTGGTGTATTAGTGATTGTTACAAAATACCTTGCATTCCTATCATCATGAGTTAACAGCCATGAGGCTGGTTTGCAACAACTCGTCATGAGTTGTTGATACTTGAGAAATCGCTACGGATAATGCAATAGCTTCTCCTTGTTTTCTGCATGGGTAATAGAAAAGATATCGTTTCCGACCCGGCCCTTAGTCGCCCCTTACGACTGGCATGGACTTGGGTGCCTTGGAAGTATTCTTTTTAAGTCCCCCTATACACAGGGGACATAGGAAGGAAATAATGCAGTAGCTTCTCCTTGCTTTCAACATAGTTAATGGAAAAGATATCGTTTCCGACCTTGCCCTCAGTAGCCTTTTACGGCTGGCATGTCCACAAAATTGTGATATTATAACACAAAGAAATATTATACATTAATTTATGTCAAGCTAATGCTTATTACAATGTTGTTACTTCTGCTATACGTAATATATTCGGGGAATCATTTTTGGATAAGGGTATAAAAATTTATAACAAAGAAAATAATGTAACCAAAAATATGAACTTCAAAGATTTTCAGGGTGTCTACCAAATCGTCAAAGTGAAATTCCCTGACTTTTCCAGGTTTTTCAGTCTACTTTTCCTGATTTTCCAGTGTACTTTTTCAAGATTTTGTCTCCCCAACTGACTTCAAAAAACACAATATTGGGTCCAGGGCCCCCAAAAACTATACAGCAAATTTCCTTCATACCCTAAACATGTATACCAAAACTTTAGAGGAAAACGATAATAAGCGCCGCAGCCGAAATTTTTCAGGAAAAACATGTTCACGCATAAAATTGGCCATTGAGATAAAAAAACAAACAACTCAATTTGAAAAATTCCCTGACATTTCCAGTCTCCTAAAATTCCCTGACAATTCCAGGTATTCCAGGATTTCCAGTCTGGTAGACACCCTAATTTTAAGTTACACCTAAAAAATCATCTCACAGAAACCGCTCCCTACAGTCTAGAGGAGTACATGAACTAACCCCTTTCCTTTCTTTACAGCTAATTATTACAATAAGTTCTTAAGTACTAATTTTTGTAACTAACCATTTTCCTTTTATTTTACAGAGTATTATACAGTAAGTACCTAAGTGCTATATTTTGAACTAATCATTTTCTTTTTTGCAGAGTATAATACAGTAAGTACCTATTATTCCCCCTTTTACTATTACAGGGTGTCTACCAAATCGTCAAAGTAAAATTCCCTGAATTTCCAGGTTTTTCAGTCTACTTTTCCAGATTTTCCAGTGTAATTTTTCAAGATTTTGACTCCCCCATCTGACTTCAAAAAACACAATATTGGGGCCCAGGGACCCCAAAAACTATCCAGCAAATTTCCTTCGTACCCTAAACATGTATATATATAGTAAATACAAAAACTATATAGTAAATATACCAAAATTTTTCAGAAAAACGATAATAAGCGCCGCAGGCGAAATTTTATTAGGAAAAGCATGTTCACGCATAAAATTGGCCATTGAGATTAAAAAAAAAAATCAATTTGAAAAATTCCCTGAATTTTTTCGTTTTTTCGGCGTTTTTTCCTAAATTCCCTGACATTTCCAGTCTCCTAAAATTCCCTGACAATTCCAGATATTCCAGAATTTCCAGTCTGGTAGACACCCTGTATTATAATTTTATCCGGTTTTCTCTCATTTTGATAGAGATAGGGAAATTTAACTTTCATTGTAATGTGTCAAAGATTAGACACCTCTGAAACACAATAAATAATAATAATAATTATGTCAATAAATCCGTCATTCTACTATTTGGGCCAATGAGGTTTGATTAAATTTTCGAACTTACTCTAAACGTTTCTATATAATCTAAACGTGATACTAAAACTAAACATTTAGGTGCAAACATAATGCTGTGATGTTGATTGAGAGACCGAGGTTGATGAGATAATGTCACGTGATCACTTTCCACCGTGTCTTCTTCCTGAAAAGAGATAAACAAATGCAAAGTATTAGCATCTATAAATGAACTTGGCAAGAAGAGGCCCCCAAGATGGTTGGTTCTTCGTACCGGGGCTACCCGTACCCTCGGGCACGGCCAAAGACCATCAACACCGCACCGACGACAACTCAATGTGTTTTTCCTCCGTTGAACCCAGCCGTGCTGCTCCAGATACTTCCTCAAAGAGTTGGTATATAAATCCTTGCTAAACTCTGAAGTATCTGATCGTTGTCGTCTATGTATGCTGACTGCTCATGATGTAAATCATGAGCAGCCAGCAACTATCCATCAAACCCAACTAATCTAGAGCCGCCAGCATTATGGACAGATCCTGTTGGAGAGGCCGCCTTTCTCGGCCTGGAGACACAGTGAGAGTCGTTGAGAACGTTAACAACAACAACAAAATTCAAGCTTCTTTCAGACCGAAGAGGTCCAACAAGCTCACTAGAATATTATACAGGGTGTACCATTTTAAGTGACCAACTCAATTTATACCGAAACTGTTGGAGTCACAAAAAAATTATTCTGACCGAATGTTCATAAAAAAGACGGGGACGTATTATGATGACCCTGGCTGACTTGACAAGGTTGTCCTTCAAGGTCAGATGAAGGTCAACTTCATTTTCTTAAATGAGACAAGCTAATTTTTATTATACTTTCGGATTTCTCATTTAATTCCACGTTCATTTGACTATTCACTTCATGTTTTCGTTAAAAATTTTTGGGAATGTTTTTTGATCTGACATACCCGTGTGGCATATTGAATGAAAGCTCTCGCCATTTCCTATACGATGGTTTTCTTTTTTCACTTGTTTGTTTATTTTATAAAAAAATCACTCTTGCAATGCATTTTGTCTTACTTGATTTTCTAATAAATGAACTTGGCAAGAAGACAGAGAATGTGGCTCTGGCTTGATTTGCGCGTATCGTGCGAAAACATCTCAATAAAAAGACGTATGCACTAGGTAAGACAAAATGCATTGCAAGAATGTTTTTTTTATATACAATGAAAAAACAAGTGAAAAAAGTAAACCATCGTATATAGGAAGTGGCGAGAGCTGTCATTCAATATGCCATACGGGTAACTTGTTTGCGCTGATTTTGGGAAAAAACATTCACAAAATTGGCGCAAAAAAGTTTAACGAAAACATTAAGTGAATAGTCAAATGAACGTAGAATTAAATGGGGAATCCAAAAATGTTTCGCATCTACATCTGTCAATATTGACACAAAAATACTTACCCTCATCAACAGANTGAGGTTGACAAAACTGAAACAGAAAAATGAAAAGTAAATGTGAGAGAAATCAATACTCAGTGTTCCAAAAAATGAGAAGTAAATGTGAGCAAAAGCAATACTCAGTGTTCCAAAAATTGAGAAGTAAATGTGTATAAAATCAATACTCAGTGTTCCAAAAAAAGGGGAAGTAAATGTGAGGAAAATCAATACTCAGCGTTCCAAAAAATGAGAAGTAAATCCCAATTTATGAAAGTACACCAAAGCTGAGGATAAATTGTATTTAATAAAAACATTTCAATAGCTCAGCCCAAGTCTGATTTGAGATAAGGAAAAGAGAAATGGGGTCCAAGAACATGAGCTATTGTTCCTTCCTCTAAATATTTATATTTTATGCTCAAATACGAGTAGGTTGAAACATATTTGACTGTTCTAATTAAAATGGCACATTTTAATTAGAACTGGCGTTTGAAACCCTCGGACCATGGAGCGAGAAATCGGTTTCATTTTTGAATGAACTAGGGAGTAAATGAAACAATCTTACTGGAAACACAAACGGAAAACAATATCTAAAACAGCGTTTGTCGTTGGCCATCCAACAGGGTAATGCCGCCAGTATGCTGGGCACATTGTCAGTTTCCAGTAAGATTGATGAAATTTACAACTTATAGGCTCATATGATATATTGAATAAAGCTAAAAAAAAAAAAAAATCAATTTGATAAACATCACCTTTTCCTAATATTATTTGGGGTCTAGATTTCCTTTTTCTACCATCCCGCAACATTTTGTTCTGTACC
>CM022879.1:31637580-31654032 GCA_012654025.1 Pachypsylla venusta | reverse complement strand
AGTGAGTTGGAATAATCCATTATTCCAAGAAATAAAATTCGATTTGTATTTACTACACTCTGGACCTCACTTGATTTTGAATGAAGTGAGATTAAATAGCATACTGGCGGATGTGTAAATCCGTCACTACTCTCACAACCAATTGAGAAGGATTCACTGCGTATTTATTGTGTATAGTCATATGTCCACATGGGACTATTGGCCCTGGCAATGCGTCGGGCCATGCTCCAGCCAGTAAGCCGAATATTTAATCAAATTCACTCAAAATATGGACTAACTAGTAATTCTGTGAACTGTAGATCTCACTCACTTGAAATGGCCAGCAAGTTGTCCAAGTTATTTGAAGGATGTCAAAAAACAAATCATTCAATGAAAATTATGAACCAAATGCCATCAAAATCGGACAAGGGGTTCGAAAGTTATCTTCGAACTTAAACAAATGAAATTTCATCGTGTTAAAACAAGACCTCACTATGTTCGGTCAATATACTATTCACAGTCATATACTATTTTTATAATGATCTTCCGTAATCCAATCAGAGTTGCGTGACTTGGGCTGTTACAGAGGGTCAGTCAACTTACATCATTAGGACTGTCGGGATGTCCTCTGGTACGTCAATAATAGTTACATAACTAAGCGGTTCCAGGGATTGAGTCAGAAAGAAGAAATTATATAGGATGACCCCGAACTAATTTGTTCAAGAGGGTCAGTCAACTTACATCATTAGGACTGTCGGGATGTCCTCTGGTACGTCAATAATAGTTACATGACTATAAGCGGTTCCAGGGATTGAGTCAGAAAGAAGAAATTATATAGGATGACCCCGAACTAATTTGTNTAGGAGCGGTGCTAACTCTGGGGGGGTCGGTTCCACCAAAAAACCATAGTTAAGAAATATCACTTCGGAATGAGCGAGAAAGCTGAAATTTTATATATGAAGGTGTTCCGCAGTGCAAAAAGTAATATCTTTGAGTAAAATATTGAATTTTATAAATAGAAGCCGTGTTCACTCTGGGGTCGGTTCCACCAAAAATCTAAAATTTAGAAGATTTAATTTCGCGTTCTCGAAATTGTTGTTGAATTTTGTAACCGTAGCGAAGCACGGGAAAACAGCTAATTACTATATAAATGCATTCCAGGTAGTCCTGCTGTATAGGATCGGCCAACGTGTGAACGCATCACATCCTGAAGATGATAAATACAGATAATATTGGAACAAGGTTTGCAGGGAGAAACTTAGTCTAGTCATCTATCTTGGATTATCTTAGATCTGGTATCAATAACTCTCCAACCAAGTTGGTGAGAATGTTTTGCCTTGAAGATATTATAGGAAGTTAAAGCTATGACGTATTTAGCAACCTAGATTTTCAAATAATGCTCTCCAGAGTACAGGGTGAACGTAGAACCAGTTGTACTGTAGGGGAATTAGCTGCATTTATTGTATTTGATGGGAGACATGAGTTCAACAGCCCTGGCAACTTGAACATATTATAGCAAGTTAAAGCTATGACGTATTTAGCAACCTAGATTTTCAAATAATGCCCTCCAGAGTACAGGGTGAACGTACAACCAGTTGTATTGTGGAAGAATTAGCTGCATTTATTGTATCTGATGGGAGACATGAGTTCAACAGCCCTGGCAACTTGAACATAGTATAGGAAGTTAAAGCTATGACGTATTTAGCAACCTAGATTTTCAAATAATGCTCTCTAAATAATGCTCTACAGGGTGAACGTACAACTCTCGAACGTCTGATCCGAGTAGAAATTGACATTCCACGATAACTCTCGAACGTCTGGTCTGAGTAGATATTGACATTCCACGATAACTTTTGAACGTCTGGTCTGAATAGATATTGACATTTCACGACAACTTTTTGTTTTGGGTGGTGAGTTCTATTTTCAAGTATTAAGTTAATAACACAACAAAACATATTTTGTTTGTCTGTTTGTACCACGATAAGACTCGAACGTCTCGTCCGATTTTCATGAATTCACGGAATTGGTTAATCAGTTTTCGGTATAGAGTTCACAGAAGTACTCGGAGAGTTTCGCTAGAATACCAAAAAATGGTTGAGTCATGTTTGCTGTGATTAGGGATTGGCTACTCATACACGAGTCGAGTCATGAGTCGACTCACGACTCGACTCACTCACGAGTCGAATCGTCTTTTTGCAATGAGTCGACTCTTCAAAGAGTCGACTTACGAGTAGCTTTTTTTTTGTTGACTAATAAAGAAAGAGAGAAATATTTTTCCGGGTGTTTGTTGTTTACTGAAGGAAAATGTTCTTTTATTCTGGTGACGATTGATTGTGATGTTTTTTTAATGTATTCGCCGAAGTTGGGGACGTTTATTTGGTAAATGCCCCTTTTGTCAATTGGTTTTATTATGTCTTTCTGATCAAATGAGGTGTTTTTGAAAATTGTCACTCGATGCGAGTCGAGATCGAGCGTCGACTCATATTAGTGAGTCGAGTCTAGTTATGTCGATTCACCTACGTGAGTCGAATATTCCATCCCTAATTGTAATTTTATTCTTCAAAACGCAAAACCCAGTTCAAAAAATAAAAAAAATTAGGAAGAAGTAACAATGTGAACCTCATTTTAAAAAGCATGTGATTTAAATTGGACAACCAGGGTCCATGGATTGAGTCAAAAAGAAGAAATTATATAGGATGACCCCGAACTAATTTGTTCAAGAGGGTCAGTCAACTTACATCATTAGGACTGTCAGGATGTCCTCTGGTACGTCAATAATAGTTACATGACTAAGCGGTTCCAGGGATTGAGTCAGAAAGAAGAAATTATATAGGATGACCCCGAACTAATTTGTTCAAGAGGGTCAGTCAACTTTCGTCAAAATCGGATAAAAATTGTGGCTTGTATAGCTTAACAAACAAACATACATACACACATACAAGTGCATTTCGGGATGTATACCGGGGGTCAAAAGTGGAGTTCACTATCGTTCACAATTCTAGCTTGGTGTATTGGAGTAATTGTTAAAAAAATACCTGGTAATGCTATGATGCCCACAAAATTGTGATATAATAACACAAAGAAATATACATTTGGAGTAATTGTTAAAAAAATACCTGGTAATGCTGTGATGCCCACAAAATTGTGATATAATAACACAAAGAAATATACATTTACAATCTATAAATCCTCTGAATGTTAAGGCAAGGAATGTAAACTTGGACATTGATACAGGATAATTACAAAACCATCTCCTCAGAAATTCAAAGAAAAACAAACACTGTGGCTGCGGGCAATGTCGATGAACGAGCACGTCAGTCATCGTGCTGACGTTAATTAAATTCTCAAATACATAACACGTAAATGCACGTTTTCAGAAACGTGTCAGAGTTTGTTATTATGGGAAAAATAACAAAAAAATAAATTGAATTTTTCATACAAAAATCTCAAGAGGCACGTTGAATGTACACCAGTTCGCGTTGGATCACGTTGGGTTTTTTGGAGTCGGTGATCGCGAGGACAAAGTTCTGCATTATTCCTATTGGATCATCCTTCAGGAACTGCGAACTTCTTTGGTCTTGAAATAGAGTGCATGACGTGGGGTACTGTGATCTATATTTATAAAACGCAAATCCCAGTTGATATACTGACTGACTGACTGACTGACTGATAATCAACGTAGCTCCACGATGGATAAACCTAGAGACTTGAAATTTGGCGCACTGGTCCCTTTTAGTATGTAGGTGCGTAATAAGAAAGGAAAAAATATTAAAGTTCAAGTGGGAGCAAGTTACGGCCAAAAATGACGCTATTTATTATGGGAGGGATGGGTGTGTGGAAGTGGATGATGAGTGTATGGTATAAGTATGGGAAGGATGGGTGTGTGGAAGTGGATGATGAGTGTATGGTATGTGTATGGGAGGGTTGGGTGTGTGGAAGAGGATGATGGGTTCAAAAGGATGATTTTCAAATCCAAGGGTCTCGGGTTCAATTCCTAGCTATGTCTAACTGATGAGTTCTAATAAGAACGAAACACGTGTCTTAGGCTGCTTTGTGGATGGGTATGTATACATTGTACTATCTGTGTAGTGATATATGGGCTAAATGTTAAAAAAAATATCTATGCGTTATTTAGATTCATTGCTACTAATTGGTTCCACTTTAATTAAAGTTGTTTAATTTCATTTTGGTTTATTATTTTCAATAATGAACCTTTGGAATCGTCATGGGAAAAAAATACCACCGCTCAAAATTTTATATTTTATATATCAAGGTAGAATCCAAAAATCGAAATAAAAATAATCCGTTTCTTCGACGCGCCTCGCCGCCCCCTGTACACTGAACACCACCAGACGTGAAGGGCACTTTTTTCATGTAGCATTGACCGAATTCATCAAAATCATGCAGTTGATATATAAAAGTTTTTTTTCCCTTTAGGCGTTTTAACCGCTGTGTTAAAACAGGTCGTTCGCGTCGGCGCCTCCCTATTACATTTTATTGAACAAATCAGGGGATTTAAGAAATATGAAGAGAGAGTCAACACCCTCGACACTGTCGGACAAGACAGGAGGACAGGGAAGGGAGCAAAGAGTCGAAGCATGGAAAGGACACGCGAGAATATGGGCAACACTTAGCAACTCACCACAACAGCAAGAAGGTTGTGGGGTCTTTTTAAAGACAAAAATATGGGTCATTGTGACCAATCCTCAGCCCTTGTGACCAATCTTCAGCCGGGACAAAAGTTTTTTTATTGAAATTTATATTTCATAATGACGGGTTTTTTCATTATTCAGATAAAAAAAAAAAAAACGAATTAAAAATGTTTGCAATTCTCTACACTTCGAGTGGGGCAAAAACATGGCAAAATGTTTCGTCTAATATACATGCTACGGTAAAAGTAGATAATTGGTGAATACAATCACCGGTAAATGTAGGAAATTATTCTCAAATGGTTAATCGAATTTTTTTTAAATATGCCGAGAATTTTTTTTTTTTTTTATTTTTTTTTTATTTATTATTTTATCAATATAAGCGTTAATATGCCTCGATTAAACTCTTGCACCATTCTTGAGCATAATTTCCTACATTTAGCGATGATTGTATACAATCACCAATTATCTACTTTTACCGTAACATACACACTGCGTGTGTTAGGCCGTAACTTGGCCTGGCGGGCTGCCATGCGCCTAATAAATAATTGAGTTCAAATAATATTTCCGTCGTTCGATTTTTTTTTCTAAGTTTTGTCCTTCTTCTCAACTTTTCTTTCTTTCCCCGCCAATCCGATGGTCATCATCGGGAACTTCCCAATCTCGGTGGTTATAGTCTTGTCTTTATGAGATAAATATATATTTTTGTTTTCTCATCCTTAAAAAGGCGAGCCATGAGTCTTTCAGAACAAGCCGTCACTGACTATTTCTGTTCTCTTAATACTCTTGTTCGTCGGAATATAATTATATTGAAATTGAATATCTTGTACCTAGAAGCTTAAAATTTTCTACAACTTTCTTTTAGAAAAAGTCAACTTTTTTGTATTCAAAATTTCGTTTTACATTTTATAATGTCAGAAAATTCTAAGAAGAGCGCATTTTACAAAATATGTAACGAGAGCGCAATTTACAAAATATGTAACAAGAGCGCATTTTACAAAATATGTAGCAAGAGCGCATTTTACAAAATATGTAACAAGAGCGCATTTTTACAAAATATGTAGCAAGAGCGCATTTTACAAAATATGCAACAAGAGCGCATTTTACAAAATATGTAGCAAGAGCGCATTTTACAAAATATGTAACAAGAGCGCATTTTTACAAAATATGTAGCAAGAGCGCATTTTACAAAATATGCAACAAGAGCGCATTTTACAAAATATGCAACAAGAGCGCATTTTACAAAATATATAGCAAGAGCGAATTTTACAAAATATGCAACAAGAGCGCATTTTATAAAATATGCAACAAGAGCGCATTTTACAAAATATGTAACGAGAGCGCATTTCACAAAATAAGTGACAAGAGCGCATTTTACTAAATATGTAAAAAGAGCTCATTTTGCAAAATATGTGACAAGGGCGCATTTTACAAAATATGTAACAAGAGCGCATTTTATAAAATATATAACAAGAGCTCATTTTACAAAATATGTAACGAGAGCGCATTTCACAAAATAATTAACAAGAGCGTTTACCAAATATGTAACAAGAGCTCATTTTACAAAATATGTAACAAGAGCGCTTTTTACAAAATATATAACAAGAACGCATTTTACAAAATATGCAACAAGAGCTCATTTCACAAAATAAGTGACAAGAGCGCATTTTACTAAATATGTAACAAGAGCTCATTTTACAAAATATGTAACAAGAGCGCTTTTTACAAAATATATAACAAGAGCGCATTTTACAAAATATGTAACAAGAGCGCTTTTTACAAAATATGTAACCAGAGCTTTTTTAAAAAAATATGTAACAAGAGCGCTTCTTACAAAGTATGTAACAAGAGCGCTTTTTACCGATCCATTTTCCGATTCTTTCTCCCCAGAATAATCACTAATCTTGTTTCTTAAAGGGATCAGTTACACTTTTCAGTAGCATTCATTCTGCGCAATGACAGTGTTGTGCCCGGCAAAAACTAAAAATATTCTTCCATACAGTTGAAGGAAGATGTTCATACTAGACCGACACGTGATAGTGCATCACCGTGAGCTCACGATCAGCGGAATCACTTGCCGGCGTTGTCACTATCATTGCTTAGTGTGAATGCTCCTTTAAGATAATAAATAACCGAAAGAAAGACGCCATATTGAAAAACACTTACCTTTTTAAAGGCCCATAATACTTGTAGAAATCATACAATAAATTGACCAACAAAACAGTGATGCCAGTCTCTTTGGCCAACATTGATAAAGTGGCAAATATTATACTAATAGCCAATCTACCGCGAGATTTGGAACTGAAGCCGGAACTGAAACAGACCAAAAACAACAGAATATTGGTAAACATGAAACAGTACCTACCGACACATGTATATTCGGGGCCTTTGTTGAGACCTAAATATCTTTCTTTTTTTCAAAAGATAGTTTGGCATTTTGATTTTCATAGTAAAAATGAATCATAATTGAGATTCTGAGATGTTGCTTGAAGGTNTTATTTATTTTATTTATACATAACAACAATAATGAGAGGTTCTCCCCCTAAGATAGACACTATCTTCTAAAGAAACAGTACCTACCGACACATATATATTCGGGGCCTTTGTTGCGATCTAAATATCTTTCTCTTTTTCAAAAGATAGTTGATTTTGACATTTAGATTTTCATAGTCAAAATGAATCATAATTGAGATTCTGAGATGTTGCTTGAAGGTGGTGTAAAAGAATATCTTCAGAAAACAACTCTGTAATATTATTATGTATGGTACTGACGTAATTATATTGCAGTGATTCGACATGGTTCTGTGGACCCATGCCAATTATTAGCCTCCAAGATTAGACGTAGGATGACAATACAAACTTTATCAGTAAACAAAAACTTCTCTATAGAGCTGCATTCTGCATTATACTCATAATCCGGCTATTAAAAAAAAAAAAATGAGACGGATAAAATGCCTATTTTCGACATGCACATGTTCGCGCGTGGATTTCCAATGACTCGCTATTCGGATTTCCATGGTTAACCTGCTAAAGTAACGGTAATTGACTTTACTTCAAAAAACTACTGGGTCTTTATAGCGTAAAAATGCAACAAAAGTGAGTTATTTGCAAAAAACCGTATTAGAATACAAATTTTTCGATTTAACCTTAATAGTATTTTATGTGTTCGTGTAACAAAAAAATAATGTCAACAAAAAATTTAGGTAATTTTATCACAAAGAAAAAGAAATGTCACTCTCTCATGTAAAACAAATAGAAGCCGAGATATTTGTGAAAATGTAAAAAAAAAAAAACGTTTTTTCGCATAATTTTGCAAAAAAAGTTCGCACGGTGCTGCAAATTTAGATTTAACATCTCCTAATGGTTCTCTATCGAATTTGATTTGGTTTGAAATTTGTGTATGGTAAGGCATTTTCGAGGACCATTCGAATGGCCTATTATTATAATTTATGAATATAATCCGAATTTCTAATAATCATAATGAAATTAATACTAATGAAGCTTATGAAATTTATAAATATAATAACAGTGAAAATTATACATTACTAGCTGTTTTCCCGTGCTTCGCTACGGTTACAAAATTCAACTCTCAATTTTAGATTTTTGGTGGAACCATCCCCCAGAGTGAAAACGGTTCCAATTAGAAAATTCAATATTTTACTGAAAGATATTACTTTCTGCACTGCGGAACACCTTCGTATAAAATTTCAGCTTTCCCGCTCATCCCGAAGTGATATTTCTTAACTATGGGTTTTTGGTGGAACCGACTCCCAGAGTGAGCACTGCTCCTAGTTAGAAAATTCAATATTTTATTCAAGGTTCGTATCAAATTTCAGCTTTCTCGCTCATCCCGAAGTGGTACTTCTCAAATCCGATGTTGGTGGTGAAAACCGTTCAAAAATCGGGGAAAAAAAGGAAATTTTCCAATTTTATATTTTTTATGGGGTCCCTATAAACTATTTTGGGGGTGTCTATTCTCGGTCATTTTTCGTTATCTCGTTTAGTTTGCCCAGAAAAAAATTGCAAAAGGACCGGCTAAATAGCGTCATTTTTGGCGGTAACTTGCTCCCACTTGAACTTAAATTTTTTTCCTTCCTTATTACGCATCTACATACTAAAAGGGACCTGTGTGCCAAATTTCAAGTCTCTACGTTTAGCCATCATGAAGCTACATTGATTATCAGTCAGTCAGTATACCAACTGGGCTTTGCGTTTTATATGTATAGATTCAGTTTAGCAGTAAAGTTAATAGTTGCTAGAGCGCGTAATTTACTTTTTTTTCCAAGAACGAACCTATGCAATGTAAGTTCTAGCAGAGATTTTTTTGGACACAGAACTTTACAAATGTCAGCCAAGATTTCTATCAGAAAAAAAAAAAAAAAAAAGAAAACAAAAGAAAATCCCCTGCTCGTTTTATATTCTTGTTCAAATCAATGAAAATAAATTTTCACAAGAAAAGACATTTTCCAAGGGACATCAGGTGTACCCAAACCCGAAGTGAAAATTGAAAATGCTGAAAATTCCGTTTACACACTGTTTCACAATATGGTTTTGTGTTTGTTTTTATGATAATTATTATTATAATAGCTTTTTATGTTCTCGTTCAACCTTTTATTGTAATGAAAACAACAAAGAAAAGGTCGAAAGCTATTCCAATTGTTATTACCTTGCAAATTTGTTCGCTAAACAAGACGTTACAGATTATGTTTTGTTTTTACCGTCGAACCATGCAAATTTCTACTTTTTTGTGTTTGATGTAGAAATGTTTGTAAAAAGGTGATTTGAATGGACTATTTCTTTCTAGAAGGAAGTAAACATTGTGAGAGTAAAATGTACTAGTTTTTACTAGAAAAGTGGTAAAGAGTGAGTGATTTATATGAACTAGTTCTATCTAGAGATCAGAGTGTCTACCAAATCGTCAAAGTGAAATTCCCTGACTTTTCCAGGTTTTTCAGTCTACTTTTCCAGATTTTCCAGTGTACTTTTTCAAGATTTTGTCTTCCCCATCTGACTTCAAAAAACACAATATTGGGGCCCAGGGACCCCAAAAACTATACAGCAAATTTCCTTCATACCCTAAACATGTATACCAAAATTTTAGAGGAAAACGATAATAAGCGCCGCAGGCGAAATTTTTCAGGAAAGGATGTTCACGCATAAAATTGACCATTGAGATAAAAAAAAAAAAATCAATTTGAAGAATTCCCTGACTTTTGGCGTTTTTTCGGCGTTTTTTCCTAAATTCCCTGACTTTTCCCTGACATTTTCCAGTCTCCTAAAATTCCCTGACAATTCCAGGTTTTCCAGAATTTCCAGTCTGGTAGACACCCTGAGAGATGTGTAAAGAGTGAGTGATTTATATGAACTAGTTCTATCTAGAGATGTGTAAAGAGTGAGTGATTTATATGAACCGGTTTTTTCTAGAGAGGTGTAAAGAGTGAGTGATTATTATGCACTAGTTCTTTTACAGCTGGGATAGTGTGAATCAAATTAACTAGTTTTTTTTCTAGACTTAGGTAAAAAAAGTGAGTGATTTAAATAAATAAGTTCTTTCTAAAGATGGGTAGAAAGTGATTGAGATAGTTATTGAGTTAGTGTTTCAGGGTTATTTATTAACCGCTGGCACATTACAATTTTGGAATCGATGTACCCTCGCACCCCTCATGTTTAAAAAAGAAAATCCAAAATAAAAAATATAATATGTAAATATAAATGAAAATTGAACACTAATTAAAACTAATTCGCTTTAGAGAATTCTTTTGAGCGAGTGACCTGAATTGACACAAGTGCACTGAACCTAATATCACCTTAGTCAATGAAGAAGTTCACTCGGAATCACTATTCTACTTCTTAAGAGTGAGTGACCTGAATTGACACAGGTGCACTGAACCTAATATAAACTTAGTGAATGAAGAAGTTCACTCGGCATCACTATTCTACTTCTTAAGAGTGAGTGACCTGAATTGACACAGGTGCACTGAACCTAATATAACCTTAGTGAATGAAGAAGTTCACCCGACATCACTATTCTAATTCTTAAGAGTGAGTGACCTGAATTGACACAGGTGCACTGAACCTAATATAAACTTAGTGAATGAAGAAGTTCACCCGACATCAATATTCTACTTTTTAAGAGTGAGTGACCTGAATTGACACAGGTGCACTGAACCTAATATAACCTTAGTGAATGAAGAAGTTCACCCGGCATCTCTATTCTACTTTGTAGCAGTTAAGCAGTTTGTGTCCAGCCCCCTGGAGTTACAATAATTATGTCTTTAATAAATAAAAAAGGAATGAGCGTAAAAACATTTAAAAAAAAAAAAAAATCTACATAACAATTTTTAATTCTTATTTTTCCCCCCTATAGACAGAAAGGATAAGAAACGGGTTTTTTCCGGTCATTCATCGCAATTTATTTTTCTCTAAGGGAAATATTTTGCAACTCTAATGTTAAGCTACATCGAGTAGGGACAAACAATGGATGGGTGACCTCAAAAAAGTTCACGTTTAAATGACATTCTTTCTAGAAATTTTTCGCGACAAGAAGTTTTTTTTTTTTTTTTTTTTTTTGAAAATGACATTGTTTTTTGACATTTTTTCTTTATAAATTCAAATTGAGAGAGTTTTAGGTGACATCTTACTCCTTCATTTAGGACATATTTTGTAACTCTAATGTTAAGCTACACCGAGTAGGGGCAAACAATGGATGGGTGGCAGCAAAAAAGTTCACGATTTTCGAGTTTCTCGATTCTTTTTCGAAATTAGTCGCGACTACATAATATATCAACTCAAAGCGAGAAAGTTGGGAAGATTTNTGTTTTTTTGAAATATTATTAAATTTATTTTTAAAAACAAGTATAACTTCTCACGCGCGTACATAAGTACTACACACCCATTTTTTTTTTTCCTTGTTTATTAATAGGTTTTTTAAACGACTCTTTTGCTTAAAAAACCCGGCTCATCACTGAATTTATGGTCGAATTTTAAAAAAATCGGTCAGACCGATTTTGACAATTTTTTTGTTTTGTAATAATAATTTTTAATATTTGTAATACAAATCAATTCTATTGAACAAGTATTAGATTTTGGCGGTTTTTGGTAAAAAAAAAAAAATATATCCCCTAATGAGGAGAGCTAGTACTACCAAGAACCGTCAAACACACCTTTTGTTGGAATTTGTTCCACCTTCTGCCAGTTTTTCTCGTATATTGACTCACCTAATATGACAAAATATAATTTTAGTCGTTGATTAAAGCGAACCAAAGGCAAAATTCCAAAGGCGAAAATGATCAAATTTACTGTTCTCAGGATAATGAATATTTATAAAAAATAAAAAAAGGGCATGGAGGACAGTTCAATAGGATTCCTATCTCGGGAGCTTTTATAATATTGATGAGGGTGGTCTAAAATACATTTTTTCAAAATTTAGAACTGTATTATCGTAGGACTTAAGGTTTGTAGTCTTTTGAGTCAAATCCAGCCAATATAGAAGATGATGGAATGAGGAACGCTCCAGTGGGGTTATGGAATCTATCCTTATAAAACGCAAAGCCCAGTTGGTATACTGACTGACTGATAATCAACGTAGCTCCACGATGGCTAAACCTAGAGACTTGAAATTTGACACACAGGTTTCTTTTAGTATGTAGGTGCGTAATAAGAAAAGAAAAAAATTAAAGTTCAAGTGGGAGCAAGTTACCGCCAAATGATTTTTTTCTGAGCTAACTAAAAGAGATAACTAAAAATTACGGAGAATAGACCCCCCAAAAAATAGAATATAAGGACGCCATAAAAAAATATAAAATTTGAAAATTTCTGGTTTCTCCCCGATTTATGGACGGTTTTCACCACCAAAAAATTGAAAAGCATCACTTCGGGATGGGCGAGAAAGCTGAAATTTGATACAAAGGTGTTCCGAAGTACAAAAAAATCATATCCTTGAATAAAATATTGAATTTTCTAACTAGGAGTGGTGCTCACTGTGGGGTCGGTTCCACCAATAATCTAAAATTGAGAAGATTTAATTTCGCGATCTCGAAATTGTTGTTGAATTTTGTAAACGTAGCGAAGCACGGAAAAACAGCTAGTAACTTATAACCAGCTTGTGATCTCGTGACACCTCTCTCTGACTTGACTGCCCGTTTGGATGCTAAACAGTTCCTTATATTTGCCGTTCTGTGATATAATTACTCATAACTTGTTAACATTAATTTTAACCTTTCATCACTTATTATTATTTATTGTGTTTCAGAGGTTTCTTTAACCTCTGACACATTACAATAAGGGATATTCATAAGGGACCAGGGGGCAAAATCTGTAAAAGAAATAAATCATTAGTATTTGATGAGAAGGCCCCCAGAAAGCAATGCCATAGCTCATGATTGAAGTCTCTTTGAATTCCTTCGTTGGATCTCGTGATGCGTGTTGAAAGATGTCGAGATCTTTATTCACCATCTCTCTTACAGTATCATTTAACGTTTTTCCTTTTCCTGGATTCCTGTTATATATACTGGCGTTATTGTGAACGGTAGTGAACTACATGTTAAGCGATACAAGCCACAATTTTCATCCGATTTTGACGAAATTTGGTATACATGTTTAGGGTACGAGGAAAATTTACTGTATAGTTTTTGGGGGCCCTGGACCCCCCGGGGCCCCAATATTGTGTTTTTTTTAGCGGTTTGTTGCAGAAACGTAAAATTGTGATATGTGATGGCTGGTGTTAAGGGCTTTTCGATTTTGATTATTTTGGGGCCCTCCCCAATTTTTTTAATTTCTTTTTTCAAAAAAATTGATTAAGATATATTTTTTATTAACCCTAGGATTGCCAAGCTCTATTCAATTACGTGCACTGCAAAGGGGAGGGTACAAAGTACCCGCAAACAAAATAAAGGAAAAAAATGTATTTTTTCCTTTAAGTCGCTATTTCTTTATTAAAAACTAAAAAATATAAACTAAATCAATTATTATCTTACATAAAAATAAAATTTAATCCCATGAATAAAATAATGTAAATGAAAGTAAAAAAAATCGCTAGACCCTAGGAAACCTATTTTGAACCAGAACTTTGTCCTTCCTGACATCCCACACAGACAAATGTCTTTTGACAGTGTTTACACACACTTATTTCTTGCATGTGGTACATAATTAGACATTTTAGACAGTTTATGGTAGCTTTTAATGTTAGCTTTAGACAATCAATGTATTGGTTACATACATTGCCAAGGGGGGGGGGGTACAAAGTACCCGCGCCCAAAGTTTGGCTTCAATATCATCCCTTAGAAGGCTTAGAACATACATATTTTTATATACTATGATGGAAAATATTGTTTGTGACAATTATTAAAGTTTTTATTAAAATAAGTGTAATAATTTGATTACTATAATTTTTTGCTAAAATGCGGGTACTTTGTGCCCCTCTCCCCTTGGCATTGCTAGGGTTAATGACTACAACACTAACGTGAACACCCGATCATCTTGATCCAGTAGTAATAATGATAAATACTCCCTACCAACATTTTTGATCTCAGGTGTTTGTAACCATACAATATACATGCTTCATACAATACAATACAAAAGGACTTTACAGATCAGTTTTTAAATGCTTCCCCCTAACCACAAAACTTTCCTGAGCCTCTTGAACTTTCATAATTGAATTCGAGTTTTACATTGCTCTCTCTCTCTCTCTTTCTCCCTAACTCCCCATCTCTCTCCCCCACTCTCTCTCTCTCTCTTTTTCTCCCTACCTCCCTCTCTCTCTTTTTCCCTACCTCCCCATCTTTCTCCCCCACTCTCTCTTTCTCTCTCCCCCCCCTCTCTTTCCTTTTATTTTTAATACTTAAGGGAAACTTTTTTTGTTGTTGTTTAAATTTTTTTGTTAAATTCAAGTAGTGGTAGATTTAGCGTGTGGTAAAAAAACAATTGCCGTCAATAGCTTTTCGCATTCCGAAGGGAGATTTTTTTTTTCTACGGCTCTTCCTTAACGAGAAGGTGAACTGTAAAAGATGATACTTGGAGACTGCCCACGGCCCGAGTACACCTGAGCTGATGATATTAACTTTTAATGTAAGCTTCGTTCTGATTATTTCTGCAATTTATTTTCCAAAAGCGGGATGAAAAGTATTAATATGAAAATAGGGAAGGCAACAGAAAACCACCCTATTCATCAATTCATATCTTCAGACAAAATAGTCTACCTAAAATCTAGGACTACAGAAAACCGGTTGTTTAACTTTTAAACATTGCGATGTGCTTCTCGCATAGCAGAAAAGTACAGAAGCTCCTGCCTCGCCTTGAGGAGAAGATCTAAGAGATTTAGCTCATTTGAGTTAATCAGTCACTCATGACACAGCTCTCGTTCACTTAGAAAAACAATATTGTCTAAATGCTCGTTCGATCAATGTTGACTCATTTTCATCTTCATAAATAAACAGTATACTTTATCCAATGTTAATAAAAACCAACATATTATCCCTGAGGATAATCATGTACTCATTATTGGGTTATGATATTTCATATGACGAGATGTGTATTTGTAAAAATATTAATATTTCTAAAAAAAAAATGCTTTTAACTCATAATGAAACATAAAATATATGTGGGTAATATGTTTTTGGTTTATTATTTTTAATAATGAATCGCCACGACCCCCCCTCCCTCAAAATTAGATATTTTACAATTATAGGAGGGGTTAATATTTTCGACTTACAAATATGAGTCGACTCTTGATACCAACTCGCATCGAGTGACAATTTTCAAAAACACCTTATTTGATCAGAAAGACATAATAATACCATTTGCGATGTGTTTCTCGCATAGCAGAAAAGTCCAGAAGCTTCTGCCTCGCCTTGAGGAGAAGATCTAAGAGCATTTTTCCAAAATGATTTTCTCGTGTCTCATGAAATTATGCGTGATAACTTCTATCCCCCTTCCTCAACTGGAGATCTGTATCAGCCCCTGTATAAGGCCCACTCAGGATCGGACCAATGACAACTTTTACAAAAAAAACTTTTGGGATTAAAAAAGCCTATTTTTTTAAATGCTTGAGTTCACTCATTTTATTTCTCTTTGACTTTCTCAAGTCAAAGGGAAACAATACTCCCACCACTTTATAATTTAAAGATTTCAAAATTTTTTAAAAAAACGCCAAAAACGGAAATAAAATAAGTTAAAATTTTGAAGGGAAAAAAATTCTTTCAGTATTCGATTAGACTTTGAAAATGTTCACATATTTTCACGAATTTCCCCTAATTTTATAAAAAACTTGCTGTTTTCCCGTGCTTCGCTACGGTTACAAAATTCAACAACAATTTCGAGATCGCGAAATTAAATCTTCTCAATTTTAGATTTTTGGTGGAACCAACCCCAGAGTGAGCACGGCTCCTATTTAGAAAACTTAATATTTTACTCAAAGATTGCTTTTTGCGCTGCGGAACACCTTCGTATAAAATTTCAGCTTTCTCTCTCATCCCGAAGTGATACTTCCTAACTATGGGGTTTTGTTGGAACCGACCCCCAGAGTGAGCACCGCTCCTAGTTAGAAAATTCAATATTTTATTCAAGGATATGATTTTTTCTACTTCGAAACACATTTGTATCAAATTTCAGCTTTCTCGCCCATCCCGAATTGGTGCTTCTCAATTCCCATTTTTTGGTGGTGAAAACCGTCCGTAAATCGGGGAGAAACAGGAAATTTTCAAATTTTATATTTTTTACGGAGTCCTTATATACTATTTTGGGGGGTTCTATTCTCGGTAATTTTTCGTCAACTCTTTTTTTTTTTTTTTTTTTTTTTTTTTTTTTTTTTTTTTTTTTTTTTTTTTTT
>CM022879.1:31608537-31620602 GCA_012654025.1 Pachypsylla venusta | reverse complement strand
ACAAAGCACTGTATTGCATGTATGTCAAATTAATGAATAACTACTTTTTTTATCATAAATAGACCTGTCCTGGTTTTCCATGCAAAAATTCCTGCTTTTCAATATTTTCATCCTGTAACTCTACACCAGCAACTTGTAAAATTCAAACAGTAAATCTACACCTAATAAAATAATAAATTATAAGTGATAAATTCTAAGAAAATCTATTTTACTGTTTTGAACAAAGACAAATTTTCTTTTGCATGAAAAACCCCTAATTGTAAAGAATAATGGCGGTGTACCACACAATGCATTATAGAAAGAAAAATACAAATCCAAAGAAAAGGAAAGGAAAAGGTGTTCTTTTGTCGTAAAATATTGACTGTACTGACCCAAAACCTTTGACAGGTTTTTCTTCCTCTATTTTTCTTGATTTAAATTCAACCATTATTCTTTGTATTGTCTCCCAACACATCATTCTCTCTGTTTAATGCTTGCACCACCCAAATAGAGATTACGATCCCGGGATCCCGACGAAAATAGCTGAATTTTTGATCCCGGGATTCGCCATCTAATCCCCGGATTTTCGGGATTGACAGTGATATAATAAAAACAAAGAAAAAAACAAATTTTTGAAGTTATACTTCTTTAGACGCGTTATGAAAAAATGTTGAGAGTAAATTTTTTTTTTTTTTTTTTAAATTGATGTTTCGACTGGCCCGATTGGACCCCACCGGCCACAACCACCATTCTTATATTCCCGCTTTCGCGTCACGCAAAATTTTTTTGGAGATTTTGGAGAAGAAATTGGAAATTTGGCCGTAACTCGAAAACGGCTTGACCTAATTTAGTTCTGATAATTTTCCTGGGGTCGTAGATCATGATTTTGGGGGGTTCATTCCCATCAATTTTTCGCTTTCTGCTACCGTTTAGGCTATGGTATTGTAACAGACAACCCCTCATAAATAGCTACACACAAATTTCTGATTTATATATTAAGATATTACGTAGTTATACCTACATACGTGCAGAGAGTAATTTTTTACTCATCAGCAATAGACATTCTGCGTAATTAATACCTACATACGACCAGAGTAATTTTTTACTCATCAGAAATAAACATTCTGCTTAATTCATACCTCTATACATACGAGCAGAGAGTAATTTTTTACTCATCAGAAATAGACATTCTGCTTAATTAATACCTCTATACATACGAGCAGAGAGTAATTTTTTACTCATCAGCAATAGACATTCTGCGTAATTAATACCTACATACGAGCAGAGAGTAATTTTTTACTCATCAGAAATAGACATTCTGCTTAATTAATACCTCTATACATACGAACAGAGAGTAATTTTTTACTCATCAGCAATAGATATTGTGCTGAATTAATTGACTTCTATTTCTATTATCATACTCTGATTAAATATTATTATTTTAATTTTATTATCCTATTATAATGACCCAAAGCGTATTATTTCCAATACACTTAGAGGACTTTTCAAGCCTTTTTAAGTCCCCCTATGCACGGAGGACTGTGGAGAGGGGTACTTCAAAAGCATATAAGTTTTTTACAAACGTTTTCAAATTTTTGAAAAAAAACTTCAAAATTTTTTTTTTGAAAAAGAAAAAAATATGTTGTCTTTTAGCTTCTTTTGATTTTATACGAGGTGGTACCTAAAAAACGGTGCCAACATTCGATTTTCTAGTACGTACCCCCATTATTTTTCTCTCCACATTTGCATTTTTCGTTTTAGTCCACCCTGTATAAAAGCAAACATATATTATATTGAAAAACCCGCATCAAAAATCTAAAATGAACGTTTATTTTTCTCTCGAAAATTCGAACACGTTCAGAGAAACTTGCTGTTATATAAAAGATGGGCCACCCGTGGGCGGACCATCTGTTTTCAGATGTCACAACTATTGATGTTCCGACTGGCCCTGGTGGACCCCACCGGCCCCAACCACCATTCTTAAATTCCCAATTATTTTCTGTTTTCAGATGTCACTACTATTGATGTTTCGACTGACCCGATTGGACCCCACCGGCCACAACCACCATTCTTATATTCCCATTATTTTCTGTTTTCAGATGTCACTACTATTGATGTTTCGACTGGCCCGATTGGACCCCACCGGCCACAACCACCATTCTTATATTCCCAATTATTTTCTGTTTTCAAATGTCACTACTATTGATGTTTCGACTGAGCCGGGTGGACCCCACTGGCACTAACATCATTCTTACATTCTCAATTATTTTCAGATGTCACTACTATTGATGTTTCGACTGGCCCGGGTGGACCCCATCGGCCCCAACCACCATTCTTACATTCCAATTATTTTCTGTTTTCAGATGTCACTACTATTGATGTTTCGACTGGCCCGGGTGGACCCCACCCTCCCCAATCACCATTCTTACATTCCCAATTATTTTCTTTTTTCAGATGTCGCTACTATTGATGTTTCGACTGGCCATGGCACAGGGCTCGTTACCAAAATTTAGTGTCTTGGATAATCCAGCAGCATTTCATCCAATTTTTCTTGTCAGGTAGGTTCCAATTATTTTATAGTAAGTAATTTTAGTTTACCGAACGAGTGAGGTCTAGTTTGAACAAGACATTTTTGAAGTTATACTTCTTCATAAGAGTGAAATTTTAAGATGGACGCGCACCTGTAACACAAAATTAACACCGCAGCAGTGTAACACAAAATTATCACGGATGAAGTTAGTTATGAAAAAAATGATGAAGATGAAGTTAGTTATGAAAAAATGATGAAGATGAAGTTAGTTATGAAAAAATGATGAAGATGAAGTTAGTTATGAAAAAAATGATGAAGATGAAGTTAGTTATGAACAAATGATGAAGATGAAGTTAGTTATGAACAAATGATGAAGATGAAGTTAGTTATGAAAAAATGATAAAGATGAAGTTATGAAAAAATGATAAAGATGAAGTTAGTTATGAAAAAATGATGAAGAGGAAGTTAGTTATGAAAAAATGATGAGAGTTAAATTTAAATATTGTATTTTCTTATTCTATATCCATAGAATATTGTGGCCCAGTGGAAAGGCCTCTGTTTCATAGTTGGTAGGTTTTGAGTTCACTCCCGGGTGGGGTAGTATGATTTTTTGAAATATTATTAAAATTATTTTTAAAATATTTGGTTCCGTGAACTATAGACCTCATTCATTTAAATGGCCAACAGCTTTATGTACTACTAGTGGTTCAGTGAACTATAGACCTCATTAATTTAAATGACCAACAGCTTTATGTTCTACCAGTGGTTTAGTGAACTATACACCTCATTCATTTAAATGGCCAACAGCTTTATGTACTACTAATGATTCAGTGAACTATAGACCTCATTCATTTAAATGGCCCACAAAAGCTGTTGGCCATTTCAAAGAATGAGGTCTATAGTTCGCTGAACTACTAGTAGTAGATAAAGCTGTGGGCCATTTAAATGAATGAGGTCTATAGTTCACTAAACCATTAGTAGTACATAAAGCTGTTGGCCATTTAACTGAATGAAGTCTATAGTTCACTGAACCACTAGTAGTACATAAAGCTGTTGGCCATTTAAATGAATTAGGTCTATAGTTCTCACTGAACCAATAGTAGTATACATAAAGCTGTTGGCCATTTAAATGAATGAGGTCTATAGTTCACTAAATCACTAGTAGTACATAAACCTGTTGACCATTTAAATGAATTTTTTCACACTCATTTTTTCATCTCTACCCTTTCTCTCACACGTCCCTCTCTCCCTACGTTCTCCTTACATGAACTTCCTATTTCCCATTTACAGTATAAAATGTGAAAAGTCTAAATCTATTTACATTATAAATAAAGTTATTTAGAAAGGAAAGGAAAAAAGAAGAAGTTGTGAGTCATTAAAAAATAAATGACGTATTAAAAGGCAATTACAGGAAATGGAAGCATGAGAGTAAACGAGAGGATGGGAAGAAGTGGAGGGGGTAGGAAAAGGGAAAATCACTTTTCAACAGAAGAAAAAAGAAAAATCATTCTAATTTTTCCAGCCCATTTTCAATCTTTTTATTAAAGATTCTTTACATACTCTCTATTTCAATATACTGAAGTTTATTGAAACACGCTGGAATATTTGCGAGTACTCTGGAATTCAGTTCAAACTCACTAAAATCAACACAAACACTCTGGAATTCAGCTCAAACTCACTGGAATCAACACAAACACTCTGGAATTCGGCTCAAACTCACTGGAATCAACACAAACACTCTGGAATCCAGCTTAAACGATATTGAATCCACAGAAACAGTGTGGAATCTGCTGAAAAACACTAGAACTAGCACAAAAACTTTGGAATTCTGCTCAAACTCACTGGAATCAACACAAACACTCTGGGATTCAGCTGAAACGATCTTGAATCCACAGAAACAGTGTGGAATCTGCTGAAAAACACTAGAACCAGCACAAAAACTTTGGAATTCTGCTCAAACTCACTGGAATCAACACAAACACTCTGGAATTCAGCTGAAACGATCTTGAATCCACAGAAACAGTGTGGAATCTGCTGAAAAACACTAGAACCAGCACAAAAATTCTGGAATTCAGCTCAAACTCACTGGAATCAACAGAAATAGTCTAGAATTCAGCTGAATCAATCTTGAATTGACAGTCTAGAATCTGCTGAAAAACACTAGAGCCAACACAAAACTCGGGAATTCGGATCATACGGTCTGAAATCAACCCTAAACAACCAGAAATTGGCTCAAACACTGTGGAAGTGGCTCAACTACTCTGGAAGTGGCTCTACTACTCTGGAATCGGTTCAAACACTCTTTAATCAATACAAAAACACAGGAATCGACACATACCCCCTGGAATCAATAGAAGTTTAAACCATTAATTCCCAATTTTTTGAGAAATAACTAAATAACTTGAATCCAACTCAAGCTATTGAGACATCCTGGTGGGTCAGTTGCGGTAACGTGGTCACTATGGTCAATAAAACAATTGTTTCCTCCAAATTATGTGCGGTAACATGGTCAGTATGGTCAATAAAACAATTGTTTCCTCCAAATTATGTGCGGTAACATGGTTAGTATGGTCAATAAAACAATTGTTTCCTCCAAATTATGTGCGGTCACATAGTCACTATGGTCAATAAAACAATTGTTTCCTCCAAATTATGTGCGGTAACATGCTCACTATGGTCAATAAAACAATTGTATCCTCCAAATTATGTGCGGTAACATAGTCACTATGGTCAATAAAACAATTGTTT
Organism: Pachypsylla venusta; assembly: GCA_012654025.1. Classification (NCBI taxonomy): domain Eukaryota; kingdom Metazoa; phylum Arthropoda; class Insecta; order Hemiptera; family Aphalaridae; genus Pachypsylla; species Pachypsylla venusta. Next base: position 31,615,345 of record CM022879.1, on the reverse strand, counting down.
CCTCCAAATTATGTGCGGTAACATGGTCACTATGGTGTATAAAACAATTGTTTCCTCCAAATTATGTGCGGTAACATGGTTACTATGGTCAATAAAACAATTGTTTCCTCCAAATTATGTGCGGTAACATGGTCACTATGGTCAATAAAACAATTGTTTCCTCTAAATTATATGCGGTAACATGGTTACTAGGGTCAATAAAACAATTGTTTCCTCCAAATTATGTGCGGTAACATGGTCACTATGGTCAATAAAACAATTGTTTCATCCAAATTATGTGCGGTAACATGGTCACTAGGGTCAATAAAACAATTGTTTCCTCCAAATTATGTGCCGTAACATGGTCACTAGGGTCAATAAAACAATTGTTTCCTCCAAATTATGTGCGGTATCATGCTCACTATGGTCAATAAAACAATTGTTTCCTCCAAATTATGTGCGGTAACATGGTCACTATGGTCAATACAACAATTGTTTCCTCCAAATTATGTGCGGTAACATGGTCACTATGGTCAATAAAACAATTGTTTCCTCCAAATTATGTGCGGTAACATGGTCACTATGGTCAATAAAACAATTGTTTCCTCCAAATTATGTGCTATAATATGGTCAATAAAACAATTGTTTCCTCCAAATTATGTGCGGTAACATGGTCAATAAAACAATTGTTTCCTCCAAATTATGTGCGGTAACATGATCACTATGGTCAATAAAACAATTGTTTCATCCAAATTATGTGCGGTAACATGGTCACTATCGTCAATAAAACAATTGTTTCATCCAAATTATGTGCGGTAACATGGTCACTATGGTCAATAAAACAATTGTTTCATCCAAATTATGTGCGGTAACATGGTCACTATGATCAATAAAACAATTGTTTCCTCCAAATTATGTCCGGTAACATGGTCACTATGGTCAATAAAACAATTGTTTCATCCAAATTATGTGCGGTAACATGGTCACTATGGTCAATAAAACAATTGTTTCCTCCAAATTATGTGCGGTAACATGGTCACTATGGTCAATAAAACAATTGTGTCCTCAAAATTATGTGCGGTAACATGGTCACTATGGTCAATAAAACAATTGTTTTTCCTCCAAATTATGTGCGGTAACATGGTCACTAGGGTCAATAAATCTATTATTTCCTCCAAATTATGTGCGGTATCATGTAGTTGAATCACATAACAAAGATAATTGATAGCTATGTATAAATATAGAGATTAAAGAGTTGAACATTTTAGAGGACTCCTCAAAAGTTTTGGGTCATAACAAGTTTTAATTATCAAAACTTGAAATCTTTTTTAATGTTTTAAATGATAAAGTCCCCTCATCAGTAGTGGAGTATGAGGATTGAAATATGGGACGTTTAGAGTGTAAAGTTTCTGTACAACCGCCATACACGGATTTAGCCCTCTTGTTTTGAGGAGGCACAATCGTACAATATACCTAATAGAAAACTTGGAGGGGAGGGACTCCTAACCGGGGATTCGAGTTCTGTCATCTGCCATGGCACTTTTTTTTTGTCATCACGCTTATAAAATCGCTTATCACCCTTATGGACGGTATTTGTGATAAGCTCAACAGTTTTTAACAAATTAGGTGTCGTACTTCGATGATCAAGGCATTAAAAAGTACTGTCCCTGGACAGTACTAACTTTCATAAGGGTGATAAGCGATTTTATAAGCGACGATTTTTATTTAGGTAGGTATTTCTATTTAGTCTCAGGCTTGCGAATTTTTTATAGGCCCATCCCCCGCCTCCACTCAATGGGATAAAAGACACAGCGGATCACCATTCATTTGATTTTTTTACGTGATTAGGTATAATGAAATTTGAGAAGCACCGCCCGCTTATAAAAACTCGGGGGGGAGGGGGGCACGTTCCCTCCGGGCCCACTCCGCGCATGACAGCCGCTGAGAAAAATGTTTTCAAAAATATCAAAATAAATTGAAATTTTCGAAATTTTTGAATACTTGCAGAGTATCTGCAAGGACCGTAATGGACCCAAATTAGTAAAGTTCGGACAGCCTTTCAGACCATCTGTATATAGCTTTAAAATCTACGAGGCCCCCAATTTTTGGGGGCATTTTCTCACCTTCCAGCCTCGTTTACTGATCTCTAGTATAAAATGTGGGGACCCTTCCTAAAGGTTTGCAGGGCCCCAACTGCCGCGGACCAAATACTTCGACATATTTGAACTCAAGTTTTTCCCCAGGAACATAGTCTATCCATACTAATATTATAAATGCGAAAGTAACTCTGCCTATCTGTCTGTCTGTATGTATGTTACGCTTTCACGCTTAAACTACTGAACCGATTTTGATGAAATTTGGTATGGAGATAGACTAAACTTTAGGAAAGGACATAGGCTACTTTTGGGGTTGAAACTATAAACGGCCATGCCTCTAAGGCGCCAAGCGAAGCGGGCGTATCCTGCTAGTCTATACATATGTTTCTTAACAATCGCCACTGAGTTTTTATGACTTTATTTTGTGTGTTTTGGTAGACACAATTATTCTTTTTTTTTTCATTCAAGTTAGAGGAAGGGTTAGAATGAAAACTTTCCCCAAAACGGATGAATAGAAAGGATGTACTTTGTAAAGTTTAAAATTCTAGCAACATGATAACGTTGGGGAAAGGTCATATTTCCTTTTCAAAGAAAGAGTTTAACAATGTTCAAAAGAGTCTTTTCGTTTTAAGTTTGTTGGTGGTGAAGGCTTCGTACTGATAGGGACAAGAGATGTTCTGTTTTATCCGCAATATATTCTTCTATTTCTCTTCTTTATAACTAGGTGTGTCCGTGGATAAAAACGGGCGGAGCCATCCGTTTCACCTCGAATTTTCGGGCACCACATAAACTTTAGCATACTGCTCCATTATTCAGTTAAAAAAAGATTTTTTGAGAATACTGCACCTTTCTTGATCGCATCATGCCGTTGAGGTGTAGGTCCTATTTAAAACGCAATATAATCGGCCGAAAAATCGGAAACGGTTCAAGATATTGTTCCGAAAATAGATGTATGCACCCTTGGGGGTATATATATATATATATTCGATATCCTTCAACGTTTTGACTAACAATTAGTATTTCCTAAATTTTATTTTGCCCGATCCCGGATTCGAACTTGTAACTCTGGAATGGTTTGTCAAAATTTAGTAAATTATGTCCTAAATTAAGTCTTGAGAAGCCACCTAAAACTTTTTCGCTATGAGTTGATATGTTGTCGCGATAAAATTTAAGATATCGTACCATGACTCTCTGAATTTGGTAAAAAATTGGAAAATCGGCCAAAAAATCGGAAACGGTTAAAGATATCGTTCTGAAAATAGATATATGCACCCTTGGGTTTATGCAGATGAAGAAAAAAATTTGGTAAAAATCAGTTGAGTAGTTTCGGAGGAGTAGTGTAACAAAATTTGCAGTTTGTAGGGAGTATAAGGCTACGCTTCGCTCCGCCCAATCATGTTTATTCTTATATTGCAAATCATCTGAGTCCTCACCAACATGACTTTCGTGCTAGGCGCTCTACAGTAACGAATCTATTCGACTTTCTTAATTTTTTATCTCCTTTTGTCTCCTTCAATCTACTTTGACGTTTCTAAGGCTTTTGTTTGGTATTGAGCAAGCAAAGTGCATTCTGCTAGGATGTATTTCATTTAAAACTGACAAAACATTGCAAGTTCAGAATTTGATATGCCTAGCAGACAGTTTAGTTCGATTACGATTCTACCGTTCGTCGCAATTACATCAAATTATAGTTCGATTATTTAGCGAAAAAAACCTTCAATTTCTAATTGTTAGACTATTATTATCAATATATTATAATATCAAATAATTAGTATAAGAAATAGTTAGATAAGCCAACGATCATACCACGTTGAATACACCAGATCCCGTCAGATCACTGAAGTTAATAAACGTCGGGCGTGGTCAGTACGTGGATGGGTGACCTCTTGGGAACACCACGTATCGTTGGCTCCTTTTTCAGACCCAACCCAGACTGGGTGAGGTCAATGTGGGTAGCTGGTTTACAAGTTTCCAGCGAATGGAGGGTAAAACCCCTGTCTTGAATGACCAATAGATGTTAAAGAGAAAGAGACTTTAAGTCAAATTAAACAAAAAATAGTTATATAAATAACTAGCTGTTTTCCCGTGCTTCGCTACGGTTACAAAATTCAACAACAATTTCAAGATCGCGAAACTATAAATCTTCTAAATTTTAGATTTTTACTTGCTCCCACTTGAACTTTAAATTTTTTCCTTTCTTTTTACGCACCTACATACTAAACGGAACCTTCAAGTCTCTACGTTTAGCCATCGTGGAGCTACGTTGATTATCAGTCAGTACGTCAGTATACCAACTGGGCTTTGCGTTTTATAAGTATAGATTAGTGAATTTGTGCTGTGAATATTTAAGGACCTCCTTTTCTTCCTATCCTTCTATTCCCTTCTTCTTTTAGGGACCTTTATAGTTTATAACTCAAGCAAGAGGGTAAGTTTTATGTTTTCTTTTCTTCTTGTTTAGAGCACATTTTTTGGTCAATTAATCAGCGCAACTACAGTCCTCTCCTAAACCCGCCTCGGCGGGGCATAGCCTTTCGCCAAAAACAGTTTTTGATAGTGAAACTTGCCCCTTTTCATTCATAAATTCAAAATGTATGGTTTTTCTTCGGCTATATTCAATGGTTTGAAAGTTTTCTTGTTGATCGATGTTTTGAATTCGTATCAAAATTCTTCTGTCCTCGATATAAAATTAGGAGTCCCTCAAGGTAGCACACTAGGACTTTTACTTTTTCTGATTTTCATGAGCGACATATCAAGTATATTCAATACATCATGCTATCATTTCGCTTTTTGCAGATGACTTGAAAGTAGCTAATGGGTACGGATATGACATTGACAAATCATCAGATTTGCAATTGACTATATTAGATATGTTATTGAATTGGTTCACAGACAATTATTTAAGTGTCAATGTTTCCAAAACCAAATTAATTACTCGCAAATTTTTTTTGGCACAATGTAAATTATTTTGTTGGCTTGATCCAAAAACTTTGCACGTGACTTATATTTCATTAGGGGTGCCGCAAATTGAGGGCTTTGTGAGAGATACTAGACATATGTGGAAAAACTGGTATGTGATAGTCCTACCTAGTGGACGCAGCACTGTGGGAATTCCGAAAGGAAAGGCCGCCACAATTAATAATAATAATAATAACACCAAACCTTCTATATTTACACGGGTTTAGGACCGTCACCTAATGAAAATGGTTTGTTCCACTCAGTGGCTATATTTGATACTTTTTACAATTATTATGCCAATATTACTGTTAGATTAGTGAGGTCTGTGTTTAGTTCAAAGATTTTCTCTTCGTCATGTTAATCATTTTCATTTTCATTCAATTTGGTGTGGATCTCTGTTTTGATTGAACCCCGGCTGTCCAACGGAGTCTAATTTATTGTATAGATATGAGAGCGAGGTGCTTAAACATAGATGACCTCTCAAAATTAAAATAACCAAAATGTTTGCATAATTTTACCTTGTTTTATCGCTTCAGAACCGCGTGCGTCGCTACAATAAATACATCAACCCTTTTATGGTCGGAACCACGATCTTTTAGAATCACCCCCGTATACCTACTACCCGACATTTTGGGATCAGTGAACAACTTCATTTAGGAAATTGAATTTTTAAAAACAGGAAAAAAAGTAATAATAATTTATTCTGTTGTAATTATTATTTAAGAACAAAACTTATTTCCTGTTCTTGTGTTCGTACCTATTTGCAATAAGATAAAATGATTGTTTCTTGTTTTATTTGAGTTTCTCTTTGCATTAACCATGTTGTTACGCTTTACTTCTTGTTCATTTTTAATTACTTTTTCATTCTTTCTGTTATTTGTTTTAATATGAACAAACAAAACAACAAAAATGTTGCTAATTTTTGTTATGCTGTTTTTTTTATGTTGATTTTGATGTTGTTGGTGACGTTTTTTTTTTTTTTTTTTTTTTTTTCATCACAGAGAGTAAAATTAAGAAATTCTTGATTTTCTGATGTATTTTTTATTTGGCGTATGACTTTTACTAAACATTACAGAGAGTAAAATTAACAAATTCTTGATTTTCTGATGTTTTTTTTATTTTGGCGTATGACTTTTTACTAAACATCACAGAGAGTAAAATTAAGAAATTCTTGATTTTCTGATGTATTTTTTATTTGGCGTATGACTTTTACTAAACATTACAGAGAGTAAAATTAACAAATTCTTGATTTTCTGATGTATTTTTTATTTTGGCGTATGACTTTTTACTAAACATCACAGAGGGTAAAATTAATAAATTCTTGATATTCTGATGTATTTTTTATTTTGGCGTATGGCTTTTTACTAAACATTACAGAGAGTAAAATTAACAAATTCTTGATGTTGTGATGTATTGGCATTTTACTTTTTAAAAAACATCACAGAGAGTAAAATTAATAAATTCTTAATTTTCTGATGTATTTTTTTTTTTTTTTTTTTTTTTTTTTTTTGCGTATGACTTTTTACTAAACATCAGAGAGGGTATATATAATTAAGAAATTCTTGATTTTCTGATGTATTTTTTATTTGGACGTATGACTTTTTACAAAACATTACAAAGTAAAATTAACAAATTCTTGATTTCCTGATATATTTTTTATTTTGGCGTATGCCTTTTTACTAAACATCACAAAGTAAAATTAACAAATTCTTGATTTTCTGATGTATTTTTTTTTTTTTTTTTTTTTTTTTTTTTTTTTTTTTTTTTTTTTTTTTTTT
>CM022879.1:31567244-31580643 GCA_012654025.1 Pachypsylla venusta | reverse complement strand
AAACTTAAGAAGCCACCTAAATCTTTTTCGTTATGAGTTGATATGCTGTCGCAACAAAATTTAAGATATCGGATCATGACTCTCTGAATTAGGTAAAAAAATCGGAAACGGTTAAAGATATCGTTCTGAAAATAGATATATGCACCCTTGGGTTTATGCAGAATATGAAGAAAAAAATTAGGTAAAAATCGGTTGAGTAGTTTTGGAGGAGTAGGGTAACAAAAGTTTGCAGTTTGTAGGGAGTATAAGGCTACGCTTCGCTCCGCCCAATTATTGAACTCACTGGCAAAGATCAGAAATACTTTCACAATCAAATTCTGTCTTTTCTACTGAGCTTATAGCTATATTTTTATGTCTAGTCAATCTAAAAGATACCCCTTTTTCTAAATCACTGATAGTATCTGACTCCTTAAGTGCTCTTAACGCTATTTCTACCATTAATTGCAATGATCTATTAATTTCTAAGATTTTCTATTAATTTCATGGTTTGAGTTACAAAACTGTTCAAAAGACATTGTTTTCCTTTGGTGTCCCTCCCATTGTGGCATCGGGGGGAACGAAAATTTCGTCGCCGCTGCTAAATCCCCGCTCTCAGCGACACCTTTTAATTTATGTTCACCCGTCGATTTTCATTCGATTATCCAAAAAATTATCCTTAAAACGTGGTAGATTTCTTGGGATCGCGTTGGTCAAAATAAACATGAGTCGAGCATGAGTCGACTCATGACTCGACTCGAGGATGATTAGCCCATCCCTAGTGGTGCCTATTAGTTCAGAAAGACCGCTCTCCAAGAGCGGTCTTTCCCTTGAAAACTTACCTTTTTGACTCGTTCTTGTTTTTCCTAAGTTTTTTTTAATTTTATCTATATATAATTATGTCTGATTATTTATTTTTTGATTAATTAAATGAGATGTCTTACTTAAAATTTATGAAATTAATTATTTATCAATTAGAACTAGATATTGTAATAAACGTTAAAAAATTCATTAGCCATTCAAAGAAACATTCACACTATTAAGCAGTAACAGTTCCGTGGCGGCAAGTGATCTGCCCGGCGAAACTAGAAATATTCTGCCAGGCAGTTGGAGGAATATTTTCATTCTAGACAGGCATGTAAAGCTACCCATACATTAGTCGACGCGATCGTTCATTGACCAGCAATCTGATTGCCGACAATCACATCACCATTCGAAAGGAGCCTTTTTGTCATAGCAATCAAGCAAGCAAGCCAGCGTCTATGGCACGTTGAATACACCAGTTTCCGTGAGATCACTGAAGTTAAGCAACGTCCAGCGAGTTTGTTTCATATGGGTGCCCACGTGGGTTCGTGCCCTCGTGATGCTGGCTATTTTTCCGCCTCATCCCAGTCTAGGTGAGGTCAATGTGGGTAGCCGGTTTGCAAAGTTTCCAGCGAATGGAGGGTAAAAACCCCGTCTCGAATGACCAATAGACGAGACGTTAAGCCAAATTAAAAAAAAAAAAATCAAGCAAGCAATCTCGTTTCAATCAAGCAAGAACACAACGCAATAGATAAAAAACACGTGCTGCCTGACAACAATAACTAGGGGATGACAGGAGGAACCGTGGACTGAGACCGTAGTGCGAAAGCGCGGACCTCGGATATCGCTTATGAGGGTCGCTTGACGCCACACACTTTGTAATCTGGTCGACAAGCAATGTCCAGATTAAAAAAAAATCAAGCAAGCAATCTCGTTTCAATCAAGCAAGAACACAACGCAATAGATAAAAAACACGTGCTGCCTGACAACAATAACTAGGGGATGACAGGAGGAACCGTGGACTGAGACCGTAGTGCGAAAGCGCGGACCTCGGATATCGCCTATGACGGTCGCTTGACGCCACACACTTTGTAATCTGGTCGACAAGCAATCCAGATTGCGGTCAATTTGGTGGATCGCCTGAAATTATCGAGTGATCTTGAGATCGCTGGGCGACCCCGAGATTGCTTGCAATCTGATTAAAACGGCCCTATACATTGGCGATATTCGAGCAATTTGGTCGCCGGCAATTAGATTGCCGGTGGACGAGCGACCGCGTCGCCTAATGTATGGGTAGCTTATCAGTTTATCACTGTGAGCTCATGGTCAGCGAGAATACTCGTAACTTGCCGGTACTGTCCTGCTTAGTGTAAATACTCCTTAAATGACACTCCATCTATGATGGTGAATTTTAGAGCATTAACTTTTAAATAAATTAAAACAAAACACTTACCAAAAACACTATTTATAATTATTTGTAAAGAAACTAGTTTCTTTATAAATAATTATAAATAGTGTTTTTGGTGTTTTGTTTTTATTTATTTAAAAATTAATATTTTTAAAACTTATAATTATTCAAAGATTTAATTTTAGAGCAGCTGTGAGAAGACACCTCTTTTAACTCCTAGGTTAACTCATACATTCCCCCCAGCCGTAGACGGTTCGATGAAATCAATAGCAGCTATTAAGTTTTCCCCACAAGACTAATTGCACACCGATAAAGCTAATGTCATCATCATCAGGATCGCGCCTCCGAATCCAAAGGTTGACAGTGTTACTGCATGTTCAATATTCCCCTTCTCCATATATTTCCTTCTTTTGCCAATCTTTTAAATTCTTCATACGTGTCCATTGTCAGGCCTGACGAGAGGGGGGGTCTCCCCAGGCCCGGGATGTCCTAAGAGGCCCGGTGAGAAAATTATCATAATGAAATTTTTCATGTTTTTTTTTCTGATAATAAATAAATCAACTTAAAATTTTGAAAAAAATTCAAACACACAAAATCAGAAGTTTAGCGATAGTGGGCTAATAAGGGACAATGGCTATTGCAATCATAAATATTGGTATATTTCGTAAACATTAACATCTGATAATCGAATTATTTGTTGCCAAGGAGAAGCGTACACGCCTTTTCACATCAACTAAGTGAATTGTCTACTTTTACTTTTATTACTGCCCATACAGTGATTTTAGAATTTAGATGAAAGAATAATAGAGGGGCACGTAAATTTTTCCCCCGTCCCGGATTTTGCCTTGTCCATTGTCAGACAATCCTCAATTTCGCACAACCATTTTCTAGGTTAACTTCCACGATCTCTTCTTCCGGTCACCATTCCATCCACAATTCAATCTCAGACGATACTGACTTGTACATACCGATAAAGCCATTGATACGAACAATAACCAAAGCAACAATGGTTAACCTCGGTGATGTGATAGGATTCAGGTACGAAAAAGCTTCTCCACTGAAGTTTCCATCTCTGTCGACGTGTTATTGAAACTATTGACAATTTTGGTTCCGAGGTTGTGGGTTCGAACAACGCCCGGAAAGAAAAATTTCTGATCGAATTTTCCCGTTTCCAGAATTGAATGTCTGTAAAAAGGAGTACCCTGAAGTAATGCGAATGCGGTTCGGTGCAAAACTATTTTTAAAATAGAAAAAAAACTTCGGTAGGTAAATCAGAAAATTTCGAACTTGTAAAAATTATACCCCACACATCCCATAATTTTCGAATGAAACTCTTACAAGTACCTTTAATAAAGTTAAGCAAAGGAAATCTCCCAACAGAATTGTGACAGTGTGTAAGGGAGAGGTAAGGGAAATAACATATAAAAAATATAGCGTAACATTAGTACATTAGCTACAAATTTCATGGGGAAGAGGCTTTAAGAGTAGGGAAAAACATTGGTACTTGTACGGGAAAAGGTGAAATGTGAGAGGCAAAAGTGGGAATTACTAAAAAAAAACGTCGTGGAACTGTAAATTATTCAATTAGGTGTTTTTTTTATGTGTAGGTACTCATACCTATAATTTCCTTTGCGAATTTTGTCATTGTAGAAAATGGAAAATGGAGAATATCAGAGTTATTTTGTATACAGGGGAGACTTAAGGATTGGCGAATTTGGGGGAACAGGAGAATATCAGAGATACATTGTATGCAGGGGAGACTTGGGGATTGGCGAATATGGGAGGAAGAGAATATCAGAGATACATTGTATGTAGGGGAGATTTAGGGATTGGCGAATATGGGAGAAAGAGAATATCAGAGATACATTGTATGCAGGGGAGACTTAGGGATTGCCAAATATGGGAGAAAGAGAATATCAGAGATACATTGTATGCAGGGGAGACTTGGGGATTGGCGAATATGGGAGAAAGAGAATATCAGAGATTCGTTCAATAGGTACAGGTGAGACTTAGGAACTGGCGATATGGAGTTGTTCCAAAGAACAAAAAATAATACCCTTGAGGAAAATTGACCCATCTGGGCTCTAATTGTGCCCCGAAACTTTTGGGTATTACACCCTTGGCGATTTTTGCTGCTTTTTAGCGGTTTTCAGTATTGCTGTCTAAAAGGAGAATGGTAAGAGCTAATTTTGTATGTATTTCATATTTGGGGTCTCAGTTAGCTCCGAAACTGTTGAGTTCAATCAAATATACAGCTGGCGGTTTTTATCGCTTTAAAGCGGTTTTCATTAAGGCTGTCTAAAAAGAGAATGGTAAGAGCCAGAGACTTCAAATATTGTAGGTATGTCAAATTTACGGTCTAATTACGCCCCAGATTTGGAATCGTCACGAAAACACTCCCCCTCATTTTTTTTGGGGGGGGGGATATTTTTTTTGTTTGAAAAATAATAAACCCATATGTCACATTAGCAGAGTTTTAATTTTAGGTAAAAGGAATTTATTTGTGTTAAAGCTAATGCTTTGTCACAATGCACTTCCCCATGTTATTACTAAATTCGTTGTCTTCGCTTGGATTCGAACCAACAGCATCCTGGTTACGAATCCGTCATTCTTACCAACTGAGCTACTGAGGCTGTTTCAAGTATTGAGTACAATATATCAGATTTTATAAACACTACCCTATAATTTTAGCAACTCATTTTTTATGTAACCATTTCAATTATGAACCTTTGTATTTGACCACAAAAAAACTCATTTTTTTTTTTTTTTTTAGATAGGCGTCTAGCAGTAAGTATTCATATTAATCCAAATCACACAAAGGTCTGAAAATATGTTTTTTTTTGTATCTATCAAAAGCTACTTTTAGAATTAAACTTTCATTGTCTTATAAATAACCCTAGGATTGCCAAGCTCTATTCAATTACGTGCATTGCCAAGGGGGGGGGGTACAAAGTACCCGCAAACAAAATAAAGGATAAAATTATTTTTTGTATTACAATAAGTCGCTATTACTTTATTATAAACTAAAAAAATATAAACTAAATCAATTATTTTAGTTTATATTTTTTTAGTTTTTATTATTTTATATAAAAATAAAATTATCTTACATAAAAATAAAATTAAATCCCAGGAATGAAATACTGTAAATGAAAATAAAAAAAAAAATTGCTAGACCCTAGGAAATCTATTCTGAACCAGAAAACTTGGTTGTATACGTGATGCAATATTCTAAGAACACCAAACGTGTTGTTAGAATTTTTGTACAATCTGACGGCAATATTAATACGTACTGGAATATATTGAAAAGTAACAGCGAGAAAATTTTTATATTGTTGCTAGGGCTTTCAATCCCGCAAATGCGGGATACCGCATTTTGCGGGACCGCAAACGTGTTTTTAGAATTTTTGTACAGTCTGACGGCAATATTAATACGTACTGGAATGTATTGAAAAGTAACAGCGAGAAAATTTTTATATTGTTGCTAGGGCTTTCAATCCCGCAAATGCGGGATACCGCATTTTGCGGGACCGCAAACGTGTTTTTAGAATTTTTGTACAGTCTGACGGCAATATTAATACGTATAGTATGGATTGGAGAACTTGGTTGTATAGGTGATGCAATATTCTAAGAACACCAAACTTGTTTTTAGATTTTTTGTACAGGCTGACGGCAATATTAAGGCAGAGTGTAAGCTGAGACACACGCGACGCAGCACAAGCATTTGCGGTGCAAGCCATGCAACACACGAATATTTTACCAGCGCATACTGGAGCACACGCATGCCTTTGTTGATTGTTGCATTGAAGATGAAAGATACCGATACCAACTCATCTGAATCCGATATGAAAATTGAGGAAATGTTTCTGTTATACGCTAAGTGGCAAAAGTGCCCATCACGGCATACGGGGGACAAACGGATTTTTTTTTTTTTTTTTNTTTTTTTTTTTTTTTTTTTTTTTTTTTTTTTGATTTTTGGATACCACGTACCTTGAAACGTAAAATATCAAATTTTGAGGGTGTATTTTCTTGTGACCATTCCAAAGGTTCATTATTCAAAATAATAAACCAAAAATTCTTGTAGGTTTAATTCCTTGGCTATGTTGGCACACAAAGAGTCTTTATACCTTTTCTTGCTATAATCTGCATTACTCACATCATATAGCACAGATAACTCGCGCACCAGCTCAATCAATCGTTCATTTAAAGATATCTTTGATCAATAGTTGCGTCGCGTGTGTCGNATTTTCCAGGATGACATTTAAATGTAATTAAGTGGCCGTGTGTAAGTCCGCCTAATTACATACCAGTTTGTGTATGTCCACCTAATTATACATTTTACCTCAGATGCGGCCACTTAATTATACGCGAGTCAGGACACACACACGCATGCGTCTCAGCTTACGCGGTACCATTAGGAAATATGGGGACACAATTTTCTGACGTGTGTTGTGTTGCGTGTGCTGCGTCGCGTGTGTCTCAGCTTACGCCCTGCCTAATACGTACTGGAATGTATTGAAAAGTAACAGCGAGAAAATTTTTAATTTCTGCTGCCCATCGATCAAAATCTGTTCGGTAGATTTTGCTGTAGTCTCGTCAACGTCCAAGAAGAAGATGAAGGAGACTGAGACAGCGTGAAGATGACCATTTTAAAATGATTTCTGTTCAATGTTCGTGTAACTTTTTACTTTCTCTTCCTATAGAAGAGAAAGTATTGTAATTGTATTAACTTTTAAAATAAATTAAAACAAAACACTTACCAAAAACACTATTTATAAAGAAACTATTTTCGAATCATTCGATTCATCATCAGTCTAGTCGAGTCTAAAGGTGTTGACTTATTGTAATTGTGCAGAAAATTTGGGCATATTTTTATTTTCCTTATCCTATAAAAAGGAAAGTATTGTAACGGGCAGAATTTTTTGATGTCGAGTTTTCAATGCCAAAATACGTTTTGGAGTCCCCAGAGCCCAAATCTCAACTTTCAGCAATTTGACCGTCTGTGTGTCTGTCTGTGAACAAGATATCTCAAGAACGACATGTGCTGGAGACTTGAAATTTGATGTCTGTCAGTTTTATGCTACGACCGGTGGCTTTTGGTGGAAATCGAATATACCGTTGGCTGCTTTACGACGCTTTTTTCGCATATTCTGCTTAAAACGAGAAAGGTAGTTAGAACTTTAAACTTGGTGCCTAATCATATCAATGACATATAAAAAATTTAAAAATACAACTTAGATTGAAGTGTAATATATAGTTGGACGCTAATTAGCGGTTGAATGCCGGTTTTTGTGGAGTTTTGAAATTTTGCATGGCATTATACCCCAAACTAAACCATCACCTGATGGTGTGACCAATTTTTCAAGCGCGGGTCCCATGTGTCCCCCAGGGGGTCCAAATTTTGTTTTTTTAAATACGAACCCCCATCTTGTGATAAATTTTTATTAAGAAAAAAGTCATTTCTCCAACTCTGAAGAAAGGAAAATAATCTATAATCCGTTCTATTAAGTACCTTATTCTTTTTCTTCCATTAGGAAAATTTTTAATTTCCCAGCGGATCAAAAAGAATAAATAAATAGATGTGAAAATGAAAATGCTGAAGAAAATGAAAGGATGAAGTAAAAAGAAAAGCGAGAAAGGATAAAGTAAAAAAAAAGAAAAGAGAAATTGTTATGAATGGGATAGCATTCGGCAACACATTAGCGTTTTGAACGAGATACCACTCAAAACTCCTCATAAAGCCGTTCAAAAGATATTCAGGTGGTCTCGGAATTTTGGGACAGCCTGTATAGCTTTCCTCGTATAATAATAATATGCCTAATACATGTATTTTAGTAGACTCCAAATTAGCCAGCAAAAGACATTTTCTGTGAGCAGTGGCGGATTTAACCAGTGGTGGCATAATGGACAATATCACTTGCACCCTAACCGCAGAATTCCAAGATATGGCTTCCAAGAGTGTCTAAAACTAGGCGAATTGTTTGCAATGGATTATTGAATAATTACATTGGACACTAATGCCGAGGAACATGTTTTTTTTAGACATAATTCGCTTAGTTTTAGACACTTCACCTACTTTTAGAAATAATTTGCATAGTTTTAGACACTCTTGGAAGCCATATCTTGGAAAATTCAAATGGCCGCCATTTTAAAACCAAACACGCTAGGCGTGTGTCGTTTTTTTTCTCTTAAAGTACTTATAATTTTATTGTCTTTCTGAAAATGTATCACAAGATGGGAGTTCGTATTTAAAAAACAAAAGTTGAACCCTCTGGGGGCCACATGGGACACGCCCCTAAAAAAATTGGTCATATCTTCAGCTGGTTTAATTTGGGATATAATACCATGCAAAATTTCAAAACTCCACATAAATCCGTTCAAAAGATATTCAGGCGGTCTTACACTTTTGGGACATCCTATATTTATACACTCGCATAGCTTCAAATCTCATGATCCATTTATTGGATTTCATCCTATGCATCAGAATAGCATTTCACTTATAATATTTTCTCCTATAATTTATGACACATAAAAATATTTATATACGTGAAACTCTGGCGGCTCATGTCGATAATATGCCAAGTATCATACGAAGGAAATTGGAATCCCACATTGATGTCCTCATCAAAATCAAGCGTTATATGATTACACCCCCGGTTGTACAGGCAATTATGGACAGCTTTTTTACCGGGCACCTTCTAATCACTCATTTTAGAGTCCCAATTTTCTGAACGATTAATTTTATATTGTATACATACTAGTATGAATCCCTATATATGTAACTGACATTGACCGAAAGTGTCAGGGCACAAGAAGACCTCAAATGAGACATATACGTATTAAATTTCATCCAAATCAACGCTAAGTGGCAAAAGTACCCATCATAGCGTACGGCGCGGCGGACAAACGGATTTTTTATACGATTTACGGATTCTGTGTACCTTGAAACGTAAAATATCAAATTTGGAAGGAGGGGGGGGGGGCTATTTTTTTCGTGACGATTCCAAAGGTTCATTATTGAAAGTATATATTTTTTTTAATTTGGCTTATTGGTAATTCAAGACGGGGGTTTCACCCTCCATTCGCTGGAAACTTGTAAACCAGCTACCCATCACATTGACCTCACGCAGCCTGGGTTGGGCCGAAAAAAATAGCCAACATCACGAGGGCGCAAATCCACGTGGACACCCACATGGTACAACCTCGCTGGAAGTTCCTAAACTTCCGTGATCTAACGGGAACTGGTACAACACATGGTACAACCTCGCTGGAAGTTGCTAAACTTCCGTGCTCTAACGGGAACTGGTGTACTCTACGTACCATTACCACTGGCTAGGGCCGAACAAATAGCCAACATCACGAGGGCGCAAACCCACGTGGACACCCACATGGTACAACCTCGCTGGAAGTTGCTAAACTTCCGTGATCTAACGGGAACTGATGTATTCAACGTGCCATAACCACTGGCTAGACTTCAACTCTAAATGTTGTTTCTTTGTTATTTACTATTGAAAATAATAAACCAAAATTATACCTAGGAAGTTCAATTCTTCTCTTATTTCCTCATCTTTCTTTCGGGGCATAGTGCCCAGCGCCCATACACATTCTTCACTGAGCCGCCAAAGGGATCAACTTCATCATGCCCGGACTAGAAGATGACCCTCCCAGTGCCCATACACATTCTTCACTGAGCCGCCAAAGGTATCTACTTCATCATGGCCGGACTAGAAGATGACCCTCCCAGTGCCCATACACTTTCTTCACTGAGCCGCCAAAGGTATCAACTTCATCATGGCCGGACTAGAAAATGACCCTTTTCTATTTTCACTATAAAATATAATTCTAAACAAACGACTCAAAAGCCTTTTTTTTTTTTTTTTGCTCCTAAGTGTTTTCATGTTTTTTATTCATATTACCTATATTTCATGGAACGGTATAGGGTACTGATCTGTTGATCACAATTCTTACTTCTTATTTGATCACAATTCTTGCTTTTTGTTTGTTATACAGTTGAAATTCAATTACAGCCAGCGTCTATGGCACGTTGAATAAACCAGTTCCTGTTAGATCTAACAATTTAGCAACGTCCGTCGAAATTTTACTTGGTTGGTGACCACATGCGTTTGCGTCCTCGTGATAATGCCTTTTCCGGCATAATTCGGGGTGGTAAAGCTCAATGTGGGTAGGTCGTTTTGAAGGGTACTTCATTCGGTGGAAACTTACAAACCCCCGTCTCTTATGGCTAATTGATGCTTAAGAGATAACAAAAGTTGGTCTGGTGACCTAAACTTAAATGACCCGAGTAAGAATCTCATTAGGGTTTTTATTACTTTCTTACTTTCATCATCTATTCTTCTCGATTCATATTTTGGAACACGAAAGCTCTCTGTCCGCCAAGTCAAATAAAATGTTGAATCTATACTTATAAAACGCAAAGCCCAGTTGGTATACTGACTGACGTACTGACTGACTGATAATCAACATAGCTCCATGATGGCTAAACGTAGAGATTTGAAATTTGGCACACAAATGCGTGGCTACCGCTACAGGGAAATCTACCGAAGTTGTCTCAGTTATTGCATTCTGTGTAAGCCTCTTAATATTTTTGTGGCTAAAAAATACCCCCCCCCCCTTAAGTGGCTCTTTAATAGTTGCTAGGGACACACCATCAAAATGCTGAAAATGAATTTCCATAGTGTGAAAGATTATGAGTAAAAGACGCGTAATAGAGAGGTTTGTGAAGTTGTGAAATAACAAGTGGAAAGTGCACTCCCAATAAAATCTGAAAAATCGCTGTTTTGATTTCATTGTTTTTTTTTTTTTTTTTTTTTTTTTTTTTTTTTATTAGGTATAAGTGTTAAAAAATATTAATTTTAAATAAATGAAAACAAAGCACTTACTGTCGACTATCAATTTCCATCTTCCGACTCGACTAGACTTCAGCATTTTCGAATGATTCGAAACTAATTTCTTCATAAATTATAATAAATAGTGTTTGTAGGTAAGTGTTTTGTTTTAATTTATTTCAAAAGTTAACATATCAATAAACACAAATAATTTTTTTTCCGACAGTAAAACACATTTTACAGGAGACAGTAGCTTTTCCAACACAACACTTTCACTTTTTTAACAAAAAATGGGTGCGTGTACTTATGTACGCGCGTGAGAAGTTATACTTCTTTTTAAAATTAATAATATTTCAAAAAAACATACTACCCCACCTGGGAGTGAACTTAGAACCTACCAACTATGAAACAGAGGCCTTTCCACTGAGCCACGCTGTTGTATGGATATAGAATGAGAAAATACAATATTTAAATTTAACTCTCATCATTTTTCCATAACTCTCTCCATCTTCATCATTTTTTCATAACTACTTCATTTGTGTTTTAATTTTGTGTTACACTGATGCGGTGATAATTTTCTGTTACACAGATGCGGTGATAATTTTTTGTTACAGGTGCGCGCGCATCTTAAAATTTCACTCATCATTTTGTCATAACGTGCCTAAAGAAGCATAGTATAAAAAAAATCTTCAAACAACAACAAAAAAGCGATGGTGGCGCTACCAACATTGAATTGAAGGAAATTAACTTTACAAGCACATTGCAGAGATAGAAGTTTCATTTCTCTATCAGGCGTTTGTTGTATATTGATTTTTTAATCGTCTTAAAAATAGGACAAATCTAGCGAAAGGGTTGAAAAATAAAGAGAACCTCCTCGGGGGACCGCAAAACATTACTTTGCAGAAAAAATGAAGAGATCTGTTTTGTCCTCACTAACATAACGATAAAGTTACCTTGTGCTTCCCTAACACAATTTTGAGGAACAAATTTTATGAATTTAGAAACTCATCTACCAAGTATAATAATTTTGAAAATTTTATTCCATCGTAACTCATTTGCTGATAGTCTCCATCAATATGTCCTCTGGAAGATAAGGATTGGAGAGGACAGAGGGCAGGCAATAAAGTTAGTCTTGGGACATAAAATTCAATTCCATTCCCTCTCTTGCTTTTCCTATTCGTCTTATCCGGTGCCTATTTTCTCCATCACATCTAGGTATATCCCTTTTCTATAAATTTCATTGAATCATGAAAATAAATTAAGCATACCCACTGTGAGATAATGGTCATGGCATGGCGTAATCTTGAAGCTGGCTACACACGTAAATTGGCCTGCCCTCACCACATGGAATATTCAAGCATGTGTCTAGGTATAGGCAGATCAATATGTACCTCTGTATAGGAAGCGGTGATACCTTCACACACGTAAACTGGTCTTCCATCACCACATGAAATATTCATGCATGTGTCTAGGTATAGGCAGATCAATATGTATCTCTGTATAGGAAGCTGTGAAACCTTCACACGTAAATTGCCCTTCCACCACCACATGGAATATTCAAGCATGTGTTTAGGTATAGGCAGATCAATATGTATCTCTGTATAGGAAGCAGTGATACCTTCACAGACGTAAATTGGTCTTCCATCACCACATGGAATATTCAAGCATGTGTCTAGGTATAGGCAGATCAATATGTATATCTGTATAGGAAGCAGTGATACCTTCACAGACGTAAATTGGTCTTCCATCACCACATGGAATATTCAAGCATGTGTCTAGGTATAGGCAGATCAATATGTACCTCTGTATAGGAAGCGGTGATACCTTCACATACGTAAATTGGTCTTCCATCACCACATGGAATATTCAAGCATGTGTCTAGGTATAGGCAGATCAATATGTACCTCTGTATAGGAAGCGGTGATACCTTCAGACACGTAAATTGCTCTTCCATCACCACATGGAATATTCAAGCATGTGTCTAGGTATAGGCAGATCAATATGTACCTCTGTATAGGAAGCGGTGATACCTTCACACACGTAAATTGGTCTTCTATCACACCACATGGAATATTCAAGCATGTGTCTAGGTATAGGCAGATCAATATGTACCTCTGTATAGGAAGCGGTGATACCTTCACACACGTAAATTGGTCTTCCATCACCACATGAAATATTCATGCATGTGTCTAGGTATAGGCAGATCAATATGTACCTCTGTATAGGAAGCGGTGATACCTTCACACACGTAAATTGGTCTTCCATCACCACATGAAATATTCATGCATGTGTCTAGGTATAGGCAGATCAATATGTACCTCTGTATAGGAAGCGGTGATACCTTCACACACGTAAATTGGTCTTCCAT
>CM022879.1:31541541-31561277 GCA_012654025.1 Pachypsylla venusta | reverse complement strand
ACAATCTTGCTTCCAAAATTCTTCACGAAATAAAATGCGAAGGAAACATGAATAATCCTTTATTCAAATAAATAAAATTCGAGTATTGTCAACAAGTAGTTAGGTAAAACCAAAATATGTCCATTTCGCCAAATTTCATTCCGCAGAAACCTCCTCAATGGAGATTCCTAAGAGTATTCTATAGCGACATCTAACGGACTGATCAGAAACTTTTACTCGAAAAGATATGTTTAACAGAATGAAATATACCAAAGTTTGCCTTGCTTTCAATAAAGTAACTCTTTAAGGACTTTAACAGCTTTTTTTTTTTTAATTTTTAATTTGGCTTAACTTCCCTTTAACATCTATTGGTCATTCAAGGGAGTTTTACCCTCCATTCGCTGGAAACTTGCAAACCAACTACCCACATTAACCTCACCCAGCCCCCAGCCTAGGTTGGTCCGGAAAAATGAGCCAACGATACTTGGTGTTCCCAAGCGGTCACCCATCCAAGTACTGACCACGCCCGGACGTTGCTTAACTTCAGTGATCTCACGGGAACTGGTGTATTCAACGTGGTATGATGGTTGGCAATGGTGTAATTAATTTCCATCTTAAATATAAGTTTAAAAGGGTTGGTGCCAAATAAGTGGCAGGAGGATGAAGGAAATGCATGGCGGTAGATAGGGAGTGACAGTTCAGAACTTGATCATTCAAGACGGGGGTTCTACCCTNGAAAAAATTACGACGCGACTGGTCGCGATGTGAGAAAAATTCTCACCGCGGTCCGCGTCTTCGGCTTTCCGACTGCCTCAGGCAACTAAAATGCAATGTATGTCGACAATTTTTTGTGAGCACAAAGTAAAATATTTTTTGAACAGCTACTGAGAGACCCGACAAATTGGAGCCAATAATTACCTAGTTATTGCTTTTTTGCCGACAGGATGAGAAATATACCCTATAGAGGACCACTCACGAGTTAATAACGACTTGGCGGGGAAGCTTTTACCTCAAAGTTGTTTTTTTGGAGGGAATAATAGGTTTGGGATAGCCTTGATTTTGAAATTTAATACTAATGAAAAGTTGCGCTGAAAAAAAAATAATAAAAGTTGTGACACGTTTGGAGGAAACTGATATCGATATACCGGAAGGGTCTTTTAATGGGAATAAAGTGCTTTCTGATTTTGAAATATCTTCTTAATGATAACCAATATGCATGAACAATGAGCCTTTGTTCGCGACATTAAATTTATATTTTGACTTTCTTTTAGCAAGTAAAAATGTTGTGAACATCACACGGCTTTCCTTATTTTAGCAAGTAAAAATTAAAAAGTAGAGAGTGTTGTAATGGGATGAAATATTCGATGTTGAGTTTTCAATGCCAAAATACATTTTGTAGCAAAAATCACAAAAAGCGGTCAGAAGCGGCTAAAAATCGGAAAGAAGCCGCCAGCGGTAGACTTGATTTCAACCAAAAATGTATTTGAGCTACATGCATGAAATTGTTACATAAGTAGATTACGTAGGTATAGGCATCAAATTTCAAGATCTTGCCGGTCTCGTTTTAGGCAAAACCGCCAAAAATATATAAGACTTCAAACAAACGCGCATTGAATACATAAATTTTTTGCCGGAAAAATGAGTCATTTTGCCGGTCCAACCCAGGCTGGGTGAGGTCAATGTGGGTAGCTGGTCTGTAAGTTTCCATCAAATAGAGGGTAAAACCCTCGTTTTGAATGACCAATAGATGTCAAAGAGACGTTAAGCCAAATTAAAAAAAAAAAAAAAAAAGATTTTAAAAATTTGCAGACATTCGAACTTCCTTTATATTGCAATTCTATTGTTAAATTGCAATGTTGGAATGAGCTTTCATATTTTATTGTATAAATCAAAAATCAATATTTCTGTCACAATTGAGGAGCGCGGCAGCGCTTCGCCCGCCAAGTCAAATACAATGATCGTTGCACAAGTGATATATTACTTCACGTCACAAAGTGGCCTTTTCAGGTTTTTATACAGCCACGGGAAATTAGTGAAATGACGAGTCTAAAAGGAGGATGAAAAGAGGCAGAACAAAGTTATAACATTATGGGGCGGGCATTGTTTTTTTTTTAATTTTAATTTGGCTTAACGTCTCTTTAACATCTATTGGTCATTCAAGACGGCGTTTTACCCTCCATTCGTTGGAAACTTGCAAACTAGCAACCCACATTGACCTCACCCAGCCTGGGTTGGGCCGGAATAAAGAGCCAACGATACGTGGCGTTCCCAAGTGGTCACCCATCCAAGTACTGACCACGCCCGACGTTGCTTAACTTCAGTGATTTGATGGGAACTGGTGTATTCAACGTGTTATGATCGTTGGCTAATCTTATATCTAATTCGGTGATGAGATTATTGCCTGAAATAGATTTTGAAATTAAGCCAACGATCACACCACGTTGAATATACCAGTTCCCGTCAGATCACTNATTGAAAATTATTCAGCACATTGCTCGCTCTTTATATAAAAAAATTGAAAATTATTCAGCACATTGCTCGCTCTTTATATAAAAAAATTGAAAATTATTCAGCACATTGCTCGCTCTTTATATAAAAAAATTGAAAATTATTCAGCACATTGCTCACTATTTATATATAAAAAAAAATGAAAATTATTCAGTACATTGCTCGCTCTTTATATAAAAAAAATGAAAATTAGTCAGCACATTGCTCACTCTTTATATAAAAAATTTGAAAATTATTGAGCACATTGCTCGCTCTTTATTTAAAAAAATTGAAAATTATTCAGCACATTACTCACTCTTTATATAAAAAATTAAAAATTATTCAGCACATTGCTCACTCTTTATATAAAAAAATTAAAATTATTCAGAACATTGCTCGCTCTTTATATAAAAAAATTGAAAATTATTCAGCACATTGCTCGCTCTTTATATAAAAAAATTGAAAATTATTCAGCACATTGCTCACTATTTATATAAAAAATTTGAAAATTATTCAGCACATTGCTCGCTCTTTATATAAAAAAATTGAAAATTATTCAGCACATCGCTCACTCTTTATATAAAAAAATTGAAAATTATTCAGCACATTGCTCGCTCTTTATATAAAAAAATTGAAAATTATTCAGCACATTGCTCGCTCTTTATATAAAAAAATGAAAATTATTCAGCTCATTGCTCACTCTTTATATATAAAAAAATTGAAAATTATTCAGCACATTGCTCGCTCTTTATATATAAAAAATTGAAAATTGTTCAGCACATTGCTCACTCTTTATATATAAAAAATTTAAAATTGTTCAGCACATTGCTCACTCTTTATAGAAAGCAACTTTGAATATCTTCACAATTTATGACTCATTTTATTGTGTTTGTCATATAGGATTCAACCATTTATAAATAACTAGCTGTTTTCCCGTGCTCCGCTACGGTTACAAATAATTTCGAGATCACGAAATTAAATTTTCTCAATTTTAGATTTTTGGTGGAACCGACACCCAGAATGAACAAGGCTCCTAATTTGGAAAATTTAATATTTTACTCAAAGATATTATTTTTTGCACAGCGGAACACCTTTGTATCAAATTTCAGCTTTCTCACTCATCCCGAAGTGATACTTTACGCACCTACATACTAAAAGGGATCTTTGTGCCAAGTTTCAAGTCTCTACGTTTAGCCATCGTGAAGTTACATTGATGATTATCAGTAAGTACGTCAAGCAATCAGTCAGTATGCCAACTGGGCTTTGCGTTTTATAAGTATAGATTTTGAGAATTGAGGAGACAAAAATGTGTGTTTTTTTTTTAATATGGTTTAACGTCTATTGGTCATTCAAGACGGGGTTTTCAGCCTCCATTCGCTGGAAACTTGCAAACCAGCTACCCACATTGACCTCACCCAGCCTGGGTTGGGTCAGAAAAATAGCCCGCATTACGAGGATGCGAACCCACGAGGACACCTACATGTTACAACCTCGCTGGACGTTGCTTAACTTCACTGATCTATCGGGAACTGGTGTGTTCCACGTGCCATAGACACTGGTAGTTTAAATCTTTGAATAATATGTTAATTATAAGTGTTAAAAAAATATTAACTTTTAAATTAAATTAAAACAAAACACTTACTAAAAACACTATTTATGAAGAAACTATAGTTTCCAATTATTCGTTTCATCAATCAGTCTAGTCGAGTCGAAGGATGGAGGGTGACTGGAGGTTGAGGTACTCAATCGTCCTCACGTGTGAACCCCAAAATCACAAACACTAAGTCAAAAACTGTCCGATGCCACCGGGAAATGAACCCGTGTCCACAAAGCGGAATGTCAATATGATAATCTCTAGTTTTTCTCCGAGAGAAAAATATGGGTCGGGCTTTTTGCCCAAAGATGACCTGTGCCAAATTTCATCAAAATTTGACCAGCGGTTTGGCTTCCAGAGCTCTGCACACGATTCCGTACGTACGTCCCACGTGGAACGTCGGAAATATCGGTTTTTTGGACCCCATGGCTCCATGACTTAAAAAGTGACCCGAGAAAGTGAAAATATGGCCCAAAAGCAATAGGAAATGACATATTTCATCTTTTTTTTGGGTTCCCGTCAGACGTTTTTTTTGGGCCAAAATATTTCCAAATTTTTTGCACGATTATAATACTTTATCTTCTATAGGAAGAGAAAGTAAAAATCGGGTTAGGGACTAAAAAATTACGAGCCTCTTTATACTAAAATGAAGAAATTCTTAATGACTCCTCCAAAATCCCAGGCCCGGGGACTCTTCTCGTCACCCCCCCCTCTCCTCTTGGTTGTCCTGCCAGGTAGTACTGCTTTAACGTTAATACCTTTAGAAAATGCGCCTTATTTTCTGAATGGAGATATTTTTTTGGAGGGGTTGAATAAAGAAAGTACTACCTACTTTCATTATATTAGCAACTCAATCTTTCTCATCATGTTACATGCAACGAGGAAGTAATATTCATCTTAGAGCGGAAAAAGAAGAAGAAAAAAATGTTATTTCGACGCAGCGTGTGTCACCGAAGCCTCCCTCTTATCGTCATATAACGCAGACAAGGGCCAAGAGGGAGGTTTTCCTCTGTCAGAAGCTACAGGCTGGTTAGTTATCTAATTGCCAAACGGATAAATGGAATGAAAAGTTAAGTTAGGTTCTGTGAGTGATCAAAAATGTGAACAAAATAAATCGAGATTTTTATATTTTTGTTAAAAAAATATTTTTCGAAAGGTAAGATCGTTTTTTTTTTTTTAATTTAAATTTTGATTTTGCCGCCCTAGGCGGTTGCCTAGTTCGCCTATATGGTACAGCTGGCCCTGTTCGAGACGGGGGTTTTATCCTCCATTTGCTGGAAACTTACAAACCGCAGCTATGCACATTGGCTTCACCCAGCCTTAGGTAGGCCGGAAAAAGCGTGCATCATGATGGTGCGAATCCTCATGAACACCCACATGGTATAACCTCGCTGAACGTTGCTTCAGTGATTTAATGGAACGGTTGTATTTAGCGTGCATTAGACGTGGTTCCGTGGGTCCGGCCATTTTTTTTTTTTTTTTTTTTTTTTTTTAAAATTTTAATCTTTAATTCTGTGTCCTAATATAAATAAAAAAACTGAGATATTTATCAAAATTAATTTTTATGCTTTGTACAAGTTTTAATTGCGATGGTAATATTTCAGACTGTGAAAGAAAGGAGCCTTCATTGGAATATCATTCGTATAATCCTTTCGTCTTTTTTCTTTAGAAAAAAACAAAGTTATGCCCCGGAACCGTTTTCGCATTTCTACAGGGCAATCCATTTTACAGCCATGCCATTCCGGAAACGAGAAAATTCGATCAGAAAATTTTCGCTAAGAGCGGGATTCGCTGTCGCTCTACGCTGCATCGTGAGGCGTGCATGTTATTTGCCAAACAAATATAATTAATAACAAATTAAATAACTGACTCCGTTTTCACTTGACTAAAATTTTTATTTGCAAATTTTACAATAGTGGTAGACACAAATGTACACCTGTACACATAAAGAAGAAAAAGGAATTTAATTTACATTATACAATTTACAATTGAGTTGATATGTTTCGTCTTCTCCAGGAGACATCCTCAGAACAACTAGTTAATAGTAAAAAAATAAACAAAAAGAAGGGAAAACAAAAACCATGCGCGAGGTTAGGCCGCGTTTACAATTATAGAAAATCTAATTAAGTTTAGTACTTACTTTGAACAAGAAAATACGTCCAAACTGTCCCACAAACAATCAAGGTGTTTGACAAAAATCCAACACAGGACATGGATTGAGGAAAATGGCGCGCGCCAATAAAACACGTACCAGTGGGAGGCAGAGCCGCAGTGCTTCCGGGGCACAGAGATGTCCACCCATTATCTTTAAAGAAAAACCTAAAGTTGTAAAATCCACAAGAGTTAAATATGATACCTAAGTTTCTATACAAATTTATTTTTTTAGATCACTAAAGTTAAGCAGCGTCCAGCGGAGTTATACCATGTGGGTGTTCAATAGGGTTTGCGCCCTCGTCACGCTGGCTATTTTTCTGGCCCAAACCACGCTGGGTGAGGTCAATGTGGGTAGCTGGTTTGCAAGTTTCCAGTGAATGGAGAGTAATATTTTAGACTAGAGCAGGATTCGTACCCAGTACCTCCTTGGTACAAGCCGAGTGTCATGCATACCCTGCCACGGAGACATCTTACTTTCTACGAGGTGTGGCTATTAAGTTCGTAGACACTTCCCATAAAACGATGTGTGTTTAACTTACCCAACTTTAGTAGTTATCCCCTTCAAATGTACTCCCCTCCTCTATCCCTACAACGTTCCAGGCGAATTTTCCATTGATCGAAACAGTGGTGGAGGTCATTTTGGGCAGATTTGATTTTTGGGAATAAGTAAAAGTCGCACGGGGCCAGGTCGGTTGATTAAGGAGGGTGTTCCAACACTGGGATGTTGTACTTGGCCAGAACGTCTTCACAGAGAAGGCACTGTGGGCTGGCGCATTGTCCTGTTGCAGGAACCATGACTTCTCATTCCTCAGTTCGGGTCGTTTCTTTCTTATTTTCTCGCGAAGGCGAGTTACAACTTCAAGATAGTAATACTGAGTGACGGTTTGGCCTGAAGGAACCCATTCTAGGTGAATTATCCCCTGGATATCGAAGAAAACAATCATCATGGCCTTTGCGTAGCGGCTCGAGTCTACGAACTTAATAGCCACACCTCGTATTTCCAACATTCACACACTCATCATCACCTGCTTCATTTCTATACCTACCTTGCTGATAATAACTGCAAGAGAATAGAATTAATTAATATTGCATGCATCACCTGCAACCCATTTGTTGATGACTTCTTAGTGTTATACCTACAGGTAATACTACCTGTGCAGGTAATTCATGTTAATGAATATAATTCCCTGAGGAATCTACCTCTTAATACACGCACAAAGGAAATATTATTCTAGTTTCTGAATTTGTTGGTATTAAAATACTTTTTCGAAAGAAAACTCAGGGAAAAAAGTTGAAGTATCCTACATACAGCCTGAGAAAATAAAATTTTATTGTCTTTAAAACAAGCTTGAACTTTGGCAAAAGAATGCCGGAATATTTCGGCAAAAGAATGCCGGAATATTTCAAAAGAATGCCGGAATATTTTTGTGAGTCAATCTGCTTTGATCATTAACAATCAATCAGAACTGAAAAGCTCTAGAAGAATCTACAAATTGTATTTTAATAAAATTATCCTGTAAAAATCAAGAATCTTTTGCCGAAATCTAAAAGATTAAAAAAACTATTTCCCCAGAACATCAAGGATATTTTGTCAAGTATCCTTGATGTTTGACAAAATATCCTTGATTTTGTCAAACAATATAAAATATCAAACGTGACACCAAACAATTCCCAGAAATTCAAAGACAATTATTCAAAACGTTTTCCTTAACATCAATGATATTTTGTAAAATATTTCCCAGAACTTCAAAGATATTTAGTCAGAACATTCTCAAGAACATCAAGGATATTTTGTCAAACATTTGCACAGAACTTCAAAGATATTTAGTCAAAACGTTCTTCAGAACATCAAAGATATTTTGTCAAACATTTGCACAGAACTTCAAAGACATTTTGTCAAACAATTCCCAGAACTTCAAAGACAATTATTCAAAACTTTTTCCTTAACATCAATGATATTTTGTAAAATATTTCCCAGAACATCAAAAATATTTTGTCAAACATTTGCACAGATCTTCAAAGACATTTTGTCAAACATTTCTCCAGAACATCAAAGTGATACCCGTATTTTTGAATTTTCTCTCAGAACTTACAATACAATCCTTCAGTAATACAGCATAATTGTCCCACACCATTACATCAGAGACGGCCATTATCAGGGCAGACACCCCATCCATCATGTCGGTAATCTCAACACCTTAATGAATTTTTCATCACATATTATTTACTTTGTATTAGTTATTATTTATGTTGGACGTTCAATTTGGGCTTCCTCTGTGTTTATTATTTTTCTCCAAATTTAATATTAGACGTTCCCAATAATAAATATTGAGGTTTCGTTTTCAAAAAAACGTTGAAGAGACTGTGTCGTCAAATAAAATTATTTGTTTATTTATTTAAACGCGCAATCACATAAAATAAACAATATACTTAGGTATAGCCTCGTTAATGTTATTTTCGAATTGGTTTGAATAATAAACACGTACGAGAACAGTCATCAGAGTCTATGGCACGTTGAATATACCAGTTCCCGTTAGATTACTGAAAGTTAAGAAACGTCCAGCGGGTCTGTGCCATGTGGGTGTCTACGTGGGTTCGCGCCCTCGAGATGCTGTTTTCTTTCGGCCTAAACCCACGCTGGGTGAGGTCAATGTGGGTAGCTGGTTTGCAAGTTCCAAGCGAATGGAGGGTGAAACCGCCGTCCTGAATGACCAATAGATGTTAAAGAGACGTTAAGTTAAATTAAAAAAACAAAAACAATATTGAACATTTGGTTTATTTTATTACTAGCCGTTTCAGGTGCTTCGCTGCGATTCTTATATTTCTATTTTGGGTTTTCAAGGACAATATAACTTGGGGGGGGGGTCCCCCCTCGTATATTCCAATCTTTAAAAAACAAGATTTAAAATTTTCGCCAGCACCTAAGGGGACCTAAATTAATATACGAGGGAGGACCCAAAAGTAACGGGAATTTAGTCATAACTTCTTTATTTCTTGATATTTTTACATCAAATTTTGATCGCCTTCAAAATATTCTCCATTGACCGCAACGCATTTCTCCAAACAATCTTTCCATAGTTCAAAATATTTTTCAAATTCACTTTACGGGGTGTTCTTTAGGCCTTCCAGCGATTTTTGTTTTACCTCCTCCACAGTTGCAAAACGCTTTCACACAGAAATCATAGCACCACAATTCATTTAAGTCAACTTTTACAAGTTTATGGTGAGAAATTCAGTAGGATTTCTTAGAGACAAACATGATGACAGATTTTAATATAAGAGACTTGGGCTCGATTCCCAATTACCTTGGAAAAAAAACTCAGGGTCCTCATTGAGCTGATTTTGAAGCTCAAAAATTGCCTGAAGTCGAAAATTCCTTTGATCGCCTGTGAGCAGGCGAGGGACAAATTTGGCTGCAATCCTTCTCATGCGTAAATCTTCAGATAAAATCCTTTAAATTGAACTCCGTGATATTCCAGACATCTCCCAGAGTTGATCAATGGTTTGGCAATGAACTACACAAACAAGAGCATTGATTTTATCAACGTTTTCATTAGTTCTTGACGTTGGAGGGCGTCCTGAACGGTGTTGGTCTTCAATTGACATTTCTCCATTTTTAAAACGTAAAAAACACTCGTAGACTCTGTTTTTTTCTTAGAGCAGCATTTCCATAAGTAGTCTTAAGCATTACAATAGGAAAAAAAAATTACGGCCGCGCGTTGCTCTCCACAATCTGCCATCACGTTTTCGGTGAAATGGAAAAAGGTGTTTTCCTAAAAGAAAATCTTACGGGCGAACAGATACACTCATTGCCAGTGTTGCCAGGTCGCTTTCGTCAATATTCCCTACAGAAGCCTTGATTTCTCCCTACATTTCCCTGCGCTAAAAAACTTTATCCCTACAGTTTCCCTACGCTAAAAAAGTCAACTTTTACAAGTTTATGGTGAGAAATTCAGTAGGATTTCTTAGAGACAAACATGATGACAGATTTTAATATAAGAGACTTGGGCTCGATTCCCAATAGGGATCATAAATTTGGCCATCGCTGTCGGATTGTAGGTACCTACCCACATTAGGTTAGATATAACATGCAGAAATGAAAATTCTGAAAAATCAATGTGAAAAGTGAACTTTAAAATGAAAATTATCAAGAGTCATGAGTCAATTAGTCAAGTAAAAACTAAAACGAATTAAAAAAATAAAAATGAACGACAATTTAAAAATCCCGCGCTATTTTTACATCGATTCCTAAAATATCGATAAGTCGTATTTTATTATCTGATCTGATTAATTGTCAACATTCAATTTGGGTGAATTCTACAAAAAGTTTGGAAGAATTGTTCACTTTTCTTTAGAATTAAACAAAAATAGTAAATTCTTTAAATTTTCCCACGTTTTGGGTTTTTTTTATGAAAATTCCCTCTTTCCCTACAAACCCCTAATTCTCCCTACGCGAAGGGAAATTCCCTACGACCTGGTAACACTGCTCATTGCGACACAAGAGCGCACACTAACTCAGGAGGTATAACAGTAACGGCCACCTTGTCGAAAAATGGGTTCCCCTCTCTCTCTCTCTCTCTCTCCCTCCCACCAAAGCACAATTCCCGTTACTTTTGCACCCCCTCGTAAATTTACTCTATGTTGGTCGGGATACGAGTTTTCAGAACCAGCATCGTGACAGTTATGGTAAAGAAGCTATACCGACCTATTTCTATTTTGATTTTTCCCATTTTGGAATTTATTTCCTCTTCTGTAGTTGACTGACTCAATAATTTCCTTGTCTCCTACGTTTCCTCCTTTATATTTTAGATTAACTTCTACTCTCTCTCCAATTTCCTGCATGTTTAGTCTCTTGTACAATAATTGTTTCTTGTCAATAATTGTCATGAAGTTTTCTTGTCAAAAAATGTTTCTTGGAAAATTTTATCCGACGAATATTGTAAACAATAGGAAAATTAATTTATATTTCCTTCTTTGATTCGATGCTCGATTTGAATACCACTGAGATGTCCATGATTCTCATGTGTCTGACGAAATAGATGGATGCACCTAATTGAATGAGATTGACATGGGTTATGGGAACTCTAAATTATAGATAAAACCTATTCGCAGACCTAATGTCAATTATTAGTCTCCAAGAATAGATGTATGATAACAGTTAAAAACTAACCAATTTAAGTGGAACCATTTAGTGACAATTAATCTAAACCATGAATATATATTTTTAACATTTACCTCAATTTATCAACTCAGATAGAACAATGTATAAATACCTATCCACAAAGCAGCCTAAGACACGAGTTTCTTTCTTGTTAGAACTCATCAGTTAAGCATAGCTAGGAATTTAACCCCGTACCTTTGGATTTGAGAGGCAGAGACTTAACCATCAAGCCATCAGTGCTTGGTGAAGAGGTACGGATACATTATAACATAATTCGTTGTTAGTTTAATGCTTCCAGGCAATTTGGAACACATCCCGAATGTCCTAATATGAAAAACCAGACGATATATAAGCTGGATTCATAAAAATAGATACGTAGACGATAATATGCTGCGATCTTGTGGACATTTCAAATACACACTGAGTTCGGTGAAATAACCGTCCTTTGGGTTAGGGATTATTTAAATGTTACAATGTATCCGTACCTCTTCACTAAGCACTGGTGGCTTGATGGTTAAGTCTCTGCCTCTCAAATCCAAGGGTCCCTGGTTCAATTCCTAGCTATGCTTAACTGATGAGTTCTAACAAGAACGAAACACGTGTCTTAGGCTGCTTTGTGGATAGGTATTTATACATTGTTCTATCTGAGTTGATAAATTGAGGTAAATGTTAAAAATACCTATATACCTACTCATGGTTTAAAAACTTTGTCAGTAAAGAACAAATTATTTGGAGCTACAGTCTTATACATCTGGCTATCATCGGTCACAATGAGGTACGTTTCAAAGTACCATTAATCTTCTACTTGTGAAGTACCAAGTGTCCCAAAAGTCCGAGACAACCTGTATATCTTTTGAACGGCTTTACAAGGAGTTTTAAAATTTTGCATGGTATTATATGCCAAATTAAACCATCTGATGGTGTGACCAATTATTCAGGAGCGGCACCCATGTGGTCTCCAGGGGGTCCAACTTTTTTTTAATTGCGAACCCCCATATTGTGATACATTTTCACAAAGACAATAAAATTGAAAGGACTTTGAAAAAAAAAAAATCATACGTATAGCGATTTTGATTTCAAAATGGCGGCCATTTGAAATTTCCAAGTCATGACTTCCGAGAGTGTCTAAAAATAGGCGAATTATGTTTAAAAAAAACATGTTCCTCGGCATTGGTGTCCTATGTAATTCTTCAATATTCCATTGCAAATATTTCGCCTAGTTTTAGACACTCTTGGAAGTCATGTCTTGAAATATCAAATGACCGCCATTTTTAAACCAAACTCCTCATAAAGCCGTTCAAAAGATATTCAGGTGGTCTCGAATTTTTAGGACACCCTGTACATACATTTCAACATTATAGACACTCATCAACATGATAGGTTAACAGCAGTGGGGCTAGTTAGCAACAATTATCCATTAATTTTTTTTTATTGATGTCACAANGAAAGAGAAAGAGTAATTTGTTTGCTATGATGTACGAGTATGTAACATACTTTGAAGGCACCCTCGACGGTTAATAGCCCAGATGAGGTAGCTTAATAGAGAAGAAAGAGAAAGAGAGAGAAGAAAGAGAAAGAGTAATTTGTTTGCTATGATGTACGAGTATGTAACATACTTTGAAGGCACCCTCGACGGTTAATAGCCCAGATGAGGTAGCTTAATAGAGAAGAAAGAGAAAGAGAGAGAAGAAAGAGAAAGAGTAATTTGTTTGCTATGATGTACGAGTTTGTAACATACTTTGAAGCCGCCCTCGACGGTTAATAGCCCAGATGAGGTAGCTTAATAGTCAAAAATTACGACTTGTATAGGATATTCTGGTAAACAGGAGTGCGTGGGTTCAATTCCCAGCAGGGGCAGGATTTTTCCTCATTATAATTTGTGTATTTGACCACATAAAAATAGATCTCTAAGGATTAGGTGGTAGAAAATTTAATCTCAGGCATTAACCTCGCATAGTGGTTTCCTTCCACTCAAGAGTCTATTTTTTTCAGAATTTTACGATCTGAAACATAATCTTTACATAATTCAAGAATCATATAACTTAACAGAAACAGACACTTCGTTTGGTCTATTAATCCTTCCCATAAAACGTACGGGGACATTGTCACGTGTAAGTCAAAGATGTAAAAGATAAATATCTTGAAATATACCTGGCAACTTCCTATCAAAATTTAGTTCTCGAATACAATTAAGGTTGTAAATATAATATCTCCAACATGAGAAAACTACCTCGCAGAGATGTAGTGCATTCATATAAATCCTAACCCTAAAGAAACATCAAATTTGGGTTACGGCAATAAATTTAGGGTCTAGTTTCTATTATGTTTATAACATGTTAAAATGCAGAGGGGCGCCTTCAGAAGCCCCCTTCCCAACTCGAAAATCTTAAATGAGATGATCTACTTTTGATTATGTATGATTTTCAATACCTTAAAAAGGAATCCAACTAAATTCTGCCAAAAAATCGGCCCTGATTTTTTGAATTCTTTTTTTAGAGACTAAAGCCAACACTAATACATTATTATTATACAGGGTGTCCCAAAAGTCCGAGACCGCCTGAATATCTTTTGAACAGCTATATGTGGAGATTTGAAATTGTACATGGTATTTGAAATTGTGCATGGTATACCCAAATTAAACTGCCTGATGGTGTGACCAATTTTTCAGGGGCGGGTCCCATGTGGAACCCAGGGGGTACAACTTTGATTTTTTAAATATGAATCCCCATCTTGTGATACATTTTCAGAAAGACGATAGAATGAGAAATACTTTGCAAAAAAGTTTACACGTCTAGCATGTTTGGTTTCAAAATGGCGGCCATTTGAATTTTCCAAGATGTGACTTCCAAGAGTGTCTAAAACTAGGCGAATTATGTCTAAAAAGCAGGTTCCTCAACATTGGTGTCTTATGCAATCATTCAATATCCCATTGCAAAAAAGTCGCCTAGTTTTAGACACTCTTGTAATTCATATCTTGGAAATTTCAAATTGCCGCCATTTCTCATTCTATCGTCTTTCTGAAAATATATCACAAGATGGGGGTTCGTATTTAAAAAACAAAAGTTGGACCCCCTGGGGGCCACATGGATCCGCCCCTGAAAAATTGGTCACACCATCAGGTGGTTTAATTTAGGGTATAATACCATGCAAAATTTCAAAACTCCACATAAAGACGTTCAAAAGATATTCGGGCGGTCTCGGACTTTTGGGACACCCTGTATACTTTTTTATTGAATGAAAAATGAATAATAGTTCAGATATGCTGGTGAAAATAGAGATAGAAAAGAAGAAGAAGATAGGTAAATAATCCATACTAATATTATAAATGCGAAAGTAACTCTGTCTGTCTTTTCAACCCCAAAAGTAGCCTATGTCCTTTCCTAACGTTTAGTCTATTTCCATACCAAATTTCATCAAAATCGGTTCCGTAGTTTAAGCGTGAAAGCGTAACATACATACATACACACATACAGACAGACAGAGTTACTTTCACATTTATAATATTAGTATGGATTCCGAGCAAATGTCTTCTTGTATGGATCTTAAAACCCAACCGACTCTCCAACAATCTCAGATCTGATGGCAGCTGAACTGCTGAAACCACAGTCTTGCAGCGTGAACAGCAAATGAATGGTTCATGAGGTTGGTGCAATGATGTGGAATGGTGAGGAGATGAGAGCATGTTCAGATTTTAACAAGAAAATCTCAAAAAGAATCATGCCCCATTTCGCGAGTTTTTTAGTGACCAATAGTTTGATATTGACCATATCGAATGATTATGACCCGCCCCCTCTCTAATAATTCATTTGAAACCGTTACGCAAAAAATCAACTTCAAAATTTCAAATTTAAGTATCCATATCATTTTGCATTTTTGGTGAGAATGTTTTGAAAATGATAAAAATATTTTATTTTCACTTAAAATTTGCTGTATTAATTTTTTTCATTATAATTAAAGATGTTTTGAATGATAATTCAAACCCCAAATGGAACCCACATACAGATTTCATCAAAATCGGTCAACGCTATAACCCGGCGCGGCAGGCGGTGTGCTGCGTACAGAATACAGAGTGGTTGACGGACAAACGGTATTTTTTTTAATCGTTTTTTGGATTCTGCTTACCTTGAAACGTAAATTTTGAGGAGGGGGGATTTTTTTTTTGAGCCAGTAAAATAATAAAGCCATATGCCGCTTTTTAGCGGTTTTCGCATATCTTGCTTAAAATGAGAACCGTAATAGCTTAGAGAAATTTAAACTTGGTGCCTATTCATATCAATTTCATACAAGAAATTGAAAAATACAACTTAGGTTGAAGTGTAATATATTGTTGGCCGTTAATTATCGGTTGAAGTCGTGTGATGTTCACACCAGATTTTTTTTTCATTGTGTCACTTGGACAGTTTTATTAATATATTCCAATTTGAATTTTTTAAACAAATAGAATAGAATACCTACGATCAAATAGACATAAATTACCTAATTATGATGATGAACCATTACACAAGGTTAAACCGAGAGAGAGAGGGAGAGAGAGAGAGAAAACCGACCATCAGGAGGTGCTGTCAACAATTGATAATAATTGGTTGTTTGGACATCGCATACTG
This sequence comes from Pachypsylla venusta, assembly GCA_012654025.1. NCBI lineage: Eukaryota > Metazoa > Arthropoda > Insecta > Hemiptera > Aphalaridae > Pachypsylla > Pachypsylla venusta. The sequence continues at coordinate 31,545,298 of CM022879.1, read as the reverse complement.
ATCAATTCGGTAGACACAAATCTATCAGACCTCATGTTTATTTCTGGTATAAGTGTGTGTGTGGTATTAGCTCCCATGACTTAGTGGTCACTGCACTAGTCTTGCATACGAGAGACCCGAATTCGAATCCTGAAGGGGCAAAAATAACAAGGAAGCCATAAGTCTTAGCTGTGAGATAAGGTGTTTCTTAAAGTTATGAAAACTACTAGCTACCCGGACTTTTTTTCGAGGAGATGAGAGAACATGGGGAGTAGTAACGGGTTGTTAAGCTGTGTAGATCGTGTTGGGAGTAGTATTGGGTTAGGTTCCAAAAAAAAAAAACTTGGTGTTCAATTCTAGCACGCTGGTTTTGTTTTTCTTGGCGTTTGCTTGATTAAATCTATCTATCTTCTATACTTATAAAACGCAAAGCCCAGTTGGTATATACTGACTGACTGATAATCAACGTAGCTCCTCTATGGCTAAACGTAGAGACTTGAAACTTGGCGCACAGTTTTCTTCCAATATGTAGGTGCGTAATAAGAAAGGAAAAAAAATAAAGTTCAAGTGGGAGCAAGTTACAGCCAAAATTGTCGCTATTTAGCGGGTCTTTTTGCAATTTTTTTCTGGGCACACAAGAGATAACAAAAAATTACCGAGAATAGACCCCCCCCCAAAATAGTATATAAGGACCCCATAAAAAATATAAAATTTGAAAATTTCCGGTTTCTCCCCGATTTATGGACGGTTTTCACCAGCAAAAAATCGGAATTGAGAAGTATCACTTCGGGATGAGCGAGAAAGCTGAAATTCAATATAAAGGTGTTCCGCAGTACAAAAAATCATATGCTTGAATAAAATATTGAATTTTCTAACTAAGTGCTCACTCTGGGGGTCGATTCGGAATTGAGAAGTACCACTTCGGGATGAGAGAGAAAGCTGAAATTTTACACGAAGGTGTTCCTCAGTATCTTTGAGTAAAATATTAAATTTTCTAAATAGGAGCCGTGTTCACTCTGGGGGTTGGTTCCACAAAAAATCTAAAATTGAGAAGATTTAATTTCGCGATCACGAAATTGTTGTTTTGTAACCGTAGCGAAGCACGGGAAAACAGCTAGTTATAGATAAAAACCTATTCACAGACCTACAGAATATACATACAAAATTTCATTAAAATCGGTCAAGCCGTTTTGGAGGAGTATGGTAACAAACCACCGTGACACGAGAATTTTTTATATTAGATTGAATAAAAAATATTTTCTTTTGCAAAGCTTTCTGGGAGCTTTCTGATGAAGGCTTGCTTAGGTGGCAACTGCTCCCACCTCACCCACCTGCTATGAGTATATTATATCAAAAACAAATTTATCAAACAATCCCCACTTTTTCTGATCACACGTAGAGTATTTCAAAGGTCAGTAAATGTCAGCAAATGTATGAACCACATTTGACCCTTTTGATTTATAAATCCCTTTATGAAGTTTATAAAATTTTCATCAACTTGGTTTTCAGTAAAAAGTATTTCATTGTACTTTTAGCAATGTGTATAGATACAAACTTTGTGCTATTTTCCACAAAAAGTTCTGACAAAGGGTATTATTTGGTTGGATGGAGATTTTTTTTTGACAAAAGTTGTGGAAATGAACTTTGAGAAATGAGAAAGACATATATATCTATACTATAATAATAAAGTTCAATATAACGATAAATGGGAATTTGTGTGTCTGTGTATAAATGTATAACTAATTGTACAGTATGTACACGGTGTCCCATTTTAAGTTGCCAACTCAATTTATTCCGAAACCGTTAGAGGACAAAAAAAAAAATATTCTGACCAAATGTTCATAAAAAAGAGGGGGACGTATTATGATGACCTTGGCTGACTTATCAAGGTGGTCCTTCAAGGTCAGATGAAGGTCAACTTCATTTTCTTAAATGAGACGACCTGAATTTTATTACATTTTCGGATTTCATATTTAATTCTACGTACATTTGACTATTCACTTCATGTTTTTGTTAAACTTTTTTTACGCCAAATTTTGGGAATGTTCTTTGGTTTGACATACCCGTGAGGCATATTGAATGAAAACTCTCGCCATTTTTTTCGAGGGGAGGGGGGCTGGGCAAACCAATTAGGTACCATAACAGCGTCATGGTGTTGAACCCATCTAGTTTCACAGAGAAATAATGTAAACAATGTTTCTAGAGATAAAAGCGTAGCAATGCCCTATAGGATCGACATCCGGGGCGGTCCGCCCTGCCGTTCCTGCGCCTCTGCTTATTAGGTAATGTACTCTAAAGCGCCCAAGATATAGTTTTTTTTTCGAGAAATGTTTCTCCCTCCATATGTAGTAAACATTTGGGCGTTTTTTTTTCTTAAGCTACCTAGGTTAAATTTTTTTGCATAAAATCGCGGCGCCCCCCCCCATCTGGCGGCCTTTTTTCAAAGTTACCATTATAATTAGGTAACAAGCAAAAATCCCACTGACCGATCGAAAGGAAAAAAAATTTATCTGTGACCTCAGATCGGTTCAATGAAAACCTGTGTGTTAACTCTCCTGTTAACATTTAAGTCTCTTGATGAAACCCACCCAACTTATTTTAGTCAAAAATGTAATTATTAAAAACTCTACTCAACTAGTTAACACATAATCCCACCTTGTGTACGCCCCTGTTCTAATCATTGCTCCCCATTCCTTAGCACATCTATTACATATCTCAGGCCATTGTCCATCTGCACTCAGTGGTTGTCCCAAATAAACAAAAAAAAATTCGATTTCAACTTTCTTTTCCTCAATTAATAACTCTTCATCCTTATATTCACCTGATATCATCACTCTACATTTTTCAACATTTATTTTCAGGCCGAATATTTTACATTTCTCAATCAATTTCTCAACCATGTTCCTGATCTCATTCATATTGTTCCATACAAAGACTACGTCATCTGCAAATTCTAATTTGTTTAATTTTGACCCATTAATGTTAATACTGTGAGAGATAAAAGGTTTGTGAGCTGGGTGGGATGTTGATTGAGATGTCTTAGAGATTTTAGTGAGCGGACCTTTGTCTGCTGGATACGATGGAAGGAAGTTTGATGTAACACTTGATCAGATCTTATAATTGTGGTGAAACAGGCGCTGGTCTTGGTGGTTCGGAGCTGGTGCACTTTCTACGTCTAAAACTGATCTGATCCCATCTTAGGAAATCTCCTAGGACTTTATACTGCTGTCGACCTTCATCTCTCTGGCAATATGATTTCTCATGTTTATGTTCCTTGCCGTGTCCGAGATGACGTCGTGCAGTACTTCTCTATCTTAGTTCGGCAGTGACTGGGTGTCTCTGCTTTACTGCTACTTGGGATCTAGTTTTGCTAAGGTTTATTAGGTTCGGGAGAGGGAGCCAAGCTTCCCTCTGACAATACCATACCTCTCCCACTCTATCCCTTCCAGAATCCCAAAACCAAAACGAAAATTTCAGCCCAATAAATTATTTTTCATTGGATAAGGAAAGTAAAAATAATAATTTTGGTTCATTATTTTCAATAATGAATAGTTGTCATGAACCCCCCCCCCACCCTCCTCAAAATGCTGAGTGTTCTCTAAGATAGCCAAGGAAATGTTCATTTTTCCCCAAAAATTGATTTTTGGGAGTTTTGTCCCCATAAAGTTTTCTCTTACAGTCCATTAACTTATAATATCTTCCAATAAATTTGGAAAATTGTATTTCTATAAAATCCCATTATTGAGCAATGGTCAATTATTTTATTTTAGAAGTTTCA
>CM022879.1:31461434-31489801 GCA_012654025.1 Pachypsylla venusta | reverse complement strand
AACGGATTTTCGTCCGACTTACATTTACCATAATAGTGAGTTTACGCGTAATCACGAAAAAAAAATTCTTAACGAAAGAGACTACTAGAAACGTAGGTCTTTTTCCTTAACGATTTTTTTTTTTCGTGGTAATACTCACTAATATTTCGTGGAAACTTACAAGTTGTACAAAAACTGTCTAATAACACTTATAACATCTTCATGAATAGCTGGTTTATACAATTTGCAGTGTTTTAAAGTAATGTACGGAAAAGTCATCAAAAACACGGAAATTTTTACTATTGGGTACGGAATTACTCACTTGAGTTCCGAACATCACTGGATTGTGATGATATTTTTGTGCTAAAACTTTGGCGAAATTATTATTAATGAATACCATTCCTTTTACTTTTCAGAGCAAGGCCAATTTCTAGCACTTGATCTCGGAGGAACAAATTTGGCGAAATTATTATTAATGAATACCATTCCTTTTACTTTTCAGAGCAAGGCCAATTTCTAGCACTTGATCTCGGAGGAACAAATTTTCGTGTCATTCTAATGCACGTCAAGAAAGGTTTGGTGACGGATGAAATAGTTAAACATTATCATATTGCCGATGACCTCAGACTTGGCTGTGGACTGAAACTTTTCGATTTTCTTGCCGCTTGTATTTCAGATTTTGTGCATGAATATCAAGTACATGATCGAATTATACCGATGGGTGAGTTATAAACAGAAACGTTGAGCACCTTCCTTACCACAGCTTTCATTATTTAGACATAATCGATGAAATTGTTATTGATTGTGCCGATTAGTCCAGATCAAGGACTTACCCAGGGGGGGGGTCCAGGGGGTCCAGACCCATCTCAAAATTTCAATCGTTTTTTTTTTTAAATTAAAATATTCTATTTTGCATGTGACTGATAATATTAAAAAAAAAAACCAACAGAAACATTCGCCGTAATGGGCACTTTTGCCAACTAGCGTTGACCGATTTGGATGAAATTTGGTATATAGGTCCCATCTGTTAGTCCTCCAGTTGGTCTGAGTGGTGCACAGTGAAATTAATCTTTGTGGTGTCTAATCACACATTATACTTCTTAGATCAGAGTTAAAATATCAGAACATAATTTTACTGGAGAAATTTTTTAATAATAATATTTCGTGGGTTAATCTTTTTGTTCCCAATGAATAGGACGACCTAAAAAGAATATTTCCAGTGCACCCAAGTCCGTGCCGGTCGTCTAAGGCGACTAAAGGAAGGTACGGAAAAGATATCTTTTTCATTACCCATGCAGAAAGCAAGGAGAAGCTACTGTATTGTGATTGAATTTAAAAAAAATATATGAAGGAACCTTGGTCAACTATATCGGTTCTAAGTCCAGAAACGTATGATAGATTTCGTTATAATGTTTTCATTGGAATCCTGGTTAAAAATTACACTAAAAATCACTATCATTTCTATTTTCTGACATACTGGGAGGATTTGCCAACCATAAGTCGAAATTTACATGTAAAATCCTATGGGACAAATAGAAACCAGCCCCATGCCTGTTAACCTATGATGATGAGAACGCAGAAAGCAAGGAGAAGCTACTGCATTATCCGTAAGGATTCTCAAGTATCAACAACTCATGGCGAGTTGTTGCAAACCAGCCCCATGGCTGTTAACCTATGATGATGAGAACGCAGAAAGCAAGGAGAAGCTACTGCAGATCAAGAACTTACCCAGGGGGGGTCCAGGGGGTCCAGACCCATCTCAAAATTTCAATCGTTTTTTTTTTTTTAAATTAAAATATTCTATTTTGCATGTGACTGATAATATTAAAAAAAAAAACCAACAGAAACATTCGCCGTAATGGGCACTTTTGCCAACTAGCGTTGACCGATTTGGATGAAATTTGGTATATAGGTCCCATCTGGGGTCTAATTGTGCCCATCATGTCTTAGACTTTTGGGCGCATTCGAAGGTACCGTTGGCAGTATATTCCGTTTTTTAGCGGTTTTCATTTATTCTGTCTATCCTAAGGAAATGGGAAATTCTAGAGACTTGAAATTTGGTGTGTGTCATATTTGGGGTCTCATGTGTAATCAAAGGGGTGGAGTATTTTTTTAGCCAGTAAAATAATAAACAGATGTGTCACATTGGCAGAATTTTTTTTAACCTGAGAGACTTTAATTTGTAAGGAAAATTGTCATCAAATTTCTTTTCTTTTTTTTAGAAAAAATATTATACATGTGCATATATTTTTAATAGGTGCCCTTTTCTAAAGATTCTTTTTCCAATCTTGTGCCGAAGAGGTGGGATGGAGTTGAATTCGAACCAACAGCCTCCTGTGGTTACGAATCCATCGCCTCAACCAACTGAGCTACTGAGGCTGTTTAAATTCATGAGCATTTTGGGGTTCTGATATCAAGGAACAAATCAATTATTAATAGTTCCGTTTAACTGAGTCAATGGAGCCACCAAGGGAGCAAGCCAGCTTCATTATATGACAGTCCTCAGCCCGAGTGCCCGAGTAAATACAGAAGGTATGGTGTTAGGAAGAGCATCCAGTCTTTAAAAAACTCTCCTTCAAACCAATGATGAATGATCATCATGGGATGCACTTTCTATGGATAGGTATTATCAGAAGCAACCGAGTGTTCCAACTACAGAGAGTACTAAAGCTACAGAGAGTACAAAAATCTCAACTCTCAACTTAATTATTGAAATAATTCAACAATTTTTTTTTTTTTTTAATTTGTCTTAACGTCTCTTTAACATCTATTGATCATTCGAGACGGGGGTTTCACCTTCCTTTCGCTGCAAATCAGCTACCCATATTGACCTCACCCAGCCTGGGTTGGACCGGAGAAATAGCCAGCATCACGATGTTGCGAACCCACGTGGACACCCACATGGTACAACCTCGCTGGACGTTGCTTAACTTCAGTGATCTAACGGGAACTGAAGTATTCAACGTGCCATAGCCGCTGGCTAAAATTCTACAATTTTTTCGTTGAAATTTTAAGACGATGTATTTAATTTGGCAAAAATGTGCGCAGGAATTTTTCTACAAAAAAACCATTCATTTTCTTATCAGGTTTCACCTTTTCATTTCCGATGCACCAAAGATCATTAGATAGTGGATATTTGGTTACATGGACTAAATCATTTAAAACTTCTGGAGTGGAGAAAGAAGACGTTGTGAAATTGCTCAAAGATGCCATTCATCGAAGAAATGACAACCATGTGGAAATTGTCTGTATTCTTAATGATACCACAGGTAGGGGAGTTTAGGGATACGAATAGAGTTTCGATGCTTTGAAAATATCGATACTACTCGGTACCGGAAACGATACTTTACATCCTATACTTTCTTCCCAATACCAAGTACTGAGTACTTTTCTGTGATCCGATTTTGATAGTTTCAAATTTGGAACTAATGGTACCCCATTTTCTTGTGCGGGCATTTACAAAGTTTATTCTTGTTCTTAATTATTTTACCTCCCGAGATTTATTGGTTTTCCGCTCAGTGGTCAGTGAAATAAGCGAATGAGGTGGTGTTTCTAAAGGTCGGTTCTATATACGACGAAGAGGCGAGAAATGAGACCTCCATGGTAAATTATAATAGTTTGATTTAATTTTTGGTTGAAAAATTTGAAATTCCCAAGATATAGCTTCCAAGAGTGTCCAGAACTTGCAAATTATTTGCAATGGGATATTGAATAATTACATAGGAGACCAATGTCGGGGTACCTGTTTTTTTTTTAGACATAATTGGCCTAGTTTTAGACACTTCGCCTACTTTTAAAAATAATTCGTCTTGGAAGTCATATCTTGGAAATTTCAAATGGCCGCCATTTTGAAACCAAACAAGCTGGACGTGTAATTTTTTTTTGCAAAACACGTTTAATCCTATTGTCATTCTGGAAATGTATCACAAGATGAAGGTTCGTATTTAAAAAACAAAAGTTGGACCCCCTTATGGCCACATGGGCCCCGCGCTTGAAAAATTGGTCACACCCTCGGGTGGTTTAATTTGGGATATAATACCATGCAAAATTTCAAAACTCCACATAAAGCCGTTCAAAAGATATTCAGGTGGTCTCGGACTTTTGGGACACCCTGTAAAAATCCACCTGACAAAAGTTTAGAGCTCTGCAAAATATGGTTTTGAGTTGAAGTTCATGTCTATTATTTACAATTTACAAAACACTGCATTTGATGTTGTTTGTATTTAAAACTATGAATATCTACTTCTTTCTGTCATAAATAGACTTTCATTCTTAATATCCTGTATTTGAAAATTTTCATCTAGAAACCCTATCAGATCGACTTTGTTAATTGGGCGGAGCGAAGCGTAACCTTATACTCCCTACAAACTGCAAACTTTTGTTACCCTACTCCTCCGAAACTACTCAACCGATTTTTACCAAATTTTTTTCTTCATATTCTGCTTATACCCAAAGGTGCATATAACTATTTTCAGAACTGGTATTTTGGATGTTTGTAGTCATCATGAAATATAAATTTCAATAAAATATTGTGTATCAACTACAAATAATAAGGCGAGTCACGAGCGCTTTCGTCTGTTACGACATTTTCAAGTGGACTGTTACGATATTCTCAAGTAGTCCACTTGAGCTTGTCGTAACAGACGAAAGCGCTCGTGACTCTGCCTTATTATTTGTAGTTGATACACAATATTTTATTGAAAATTATATTTATTTTCCGAACGATATCTTGAACCGTTTCCGATTTTTCGGCCGATTATTTTGCGCTTTAAATAGGACCTACTACTCAACGGCATGATGCAATCAAGAAAGGTGCGGTATTCTCAAAATATCTTGTTTTAACGGAATAATGGAGCAATATGCTAAAGTTTATGTGGTGCGTGAGGTGAAAAGGATGGCTCCGCCCGTTTTTGTCCACGGACACACCTAGTTTCATCAGGTATTTTCATGTGAACAAAAATTAAGGTTCTGAACATTTTTGCGTACAATAAGCAAGTGCCAATTAACCTTTTAGCTATGGCCTGAACGAAGTGGGATTTAATGTTACTTGCACGAGTTACTGAGTGTGCCTATTTGTATCGAGATAACTCTCGAACGCAGTAGTTTCAACTTAATGAACCAATGATTCTTATCACAAAATGATAACACAGACATCATTTTATCTAACAGTTCAAACATTTTTAATCACGGTTTAAGATTAATTAATACTCGTACCTACCTACCTACCTCCCCAAATCTACCTAATACCTACGTGTTACTTATATTTATATGAGGTACAATGGCGCTCACAAGGACGGGGGTTACGAACCTCGAATGTTCAAGTTGTCCTGGATGATCGTATCCATGGTACCTTTTGCACGGTTAGCGGGTATATACATCCAAGTATCTTCCTCACCATTTTACCTCTGTAAAACAAAATAAAACACCAAATATAGTGATTTGTTAAAGGCATTTAATTTCCCCTCCGTTTGTATTTCAGAGGGACTATGTTGCTTCTTCCTGGGGTGTTTATTCTTTGTAAATTAACATAATTTAATTTTGGTTTATTGTTCTGAATCTACATGAATTTGGTCAATAATGAAACACTTAACTTTTAAATAAATTAAAACAAAACACTTACCAAAAACACTATTTATTATTATTTATGAAGAAACTAGTTTCGAATCATTCGATTCATCATCAGTCTAGTCGAGTCGAAGGATGAATGCTGAACGACAGTCAACTTCCATCCTTCGACTCGACTAGACTGATGATGAATCGAATGATTCGAAACTAGTTTCTTCATAAATAATTATAAATAGTGTTTTGGTAAGTGTTTTGTTTTAATTTATTTAAAAGTTAATATTTTTTAACACTTAGAATTCACATATTATTGAAAGATTTAAATATCTAATGGAACTTTGAAATTGTCACGAATTTTTGATAAATGAATAATCTATTATCAAATTAAACCTGCCTTCATTGCAGGAACTCTACTCCAGGGAGCCTCTCTAGATCATAAAACTGCAATTGGATTAATTCTTGGAACGGGAAGTAACGCGTGCTATTTAGAAAAGGCAGATAAAGTCAAACATTGGGAGACTGAAAGACACGGCGAGAAAAATGTAAGTAGAAAAGATTAGCATTTCAATGGGTAGATGCCCCATCAGAATTCTGATTTTGATGGGGTAGACCCCCGCCCCATCTTCCGATCTCCAGTGGGGCGGGCCCCTCACAATAATAACCCTATCTATACTTATAAAACGCAAAGCCCATTTGGTATACTAACTGACTGATAATCAACGATGGCTAAACCTAGAGACTTGAAACTTGGCATATAGGTCCCTTTTAGCATGTAGGTGCGTAATAAGAAAGGAAAAAAATTAAAGTTCAAGTGGGAGCAAGTTACCGCAAAAAATGATGCTATTTAGCGGGTCTTTTTGCAATTTTTTTCTGGACAAACTAAAAGAGATAACGAAAAATGACCGAGAATAGACCCCCCAAAATAGTATATAAGGACCCCATAAAAAATATAAAATTTGAAAATTTCCGGTTTCTATCCGATTTATGGACGGTTTTCACCACCAAAAAATCGGAATTGAGAAGTACCACTTCGGGATGAGCGAGAAAGCTGAAATTTGATACAAAGGTGTTCCGAAGTACAAAAAGTCATATCCTTGAATAAAATATTGAATTTTCTAACTAGGAGCGGTGCTCACTCTGGGGGTCGGTTCCACCAAAAACCCATAGTTAAGAAGTATCACTTCGGGATGAGCGAGAAAGCTGAAATTTTATACGAAGATGTTCCGCAGTGCAAAAAGTAATATCTTTGAGTAAAATATTGAATTATCTAAATAGGAGCCATGTTCACTCTGGGGGTCGGTTCCACCAAAAATCTAAAATTGAGAAGATTTAATTTCGCGTTCTCGAAATTGTTGTTGAATTTTGTAGTCAGTTAGTCTTACTTATAAAATAGAAATTTCAAGAAACAAAAAAGCTGCTTTGCGTGCTGTTTCCTGACAATCAAAAGTGTCTGTTACAATTTGCCTTGATTAATTTCAGGTTGTCATTGATATCGAATGGGGTGCATTTGGTGACAATGGAGTTTTAGACTTTATTCGAACCGAGTTCGACAAATGCGTCGATGACAATTCACTTATTCAAAGATCTTTCACGTGAGTACCCAATCCTAATGGACCTAGTATTGTCGCTATCTTTTGAATACGTCCCCGTGGCAGGCGGGGCAGAGTGTGCATCGCACTCAGCTTGCACTAGGGAGGTACCGGGTTCGAATCCTGGTCGGGTCGAAAATTTTGGAAAAGGCTTTTTCGAATGTAAATGGTCTGCTTGTGTTCGGGGTTAACTCAGCCCCCTGAGCACAATTGAGTAGCTATGGAAATAACAGAAAGTGGGCCCGAAAAATAGACAGCATCACGAGGGGACGTTGCTTAACTTCAGTAATCTAACGAGAATTGGTATATTCAGCGTGCAATAGACGCTGGCTGCAATAGTTGCTGGCTAATATAACATGAATAAAAACTTTTTCTTGTTTCAAGTATCGATTTTTGTTTGAGCTTCTGTTACAAAAGTTACACAGTGCTTTGCGTTAATATTTGATCGGTCATATCTACCTTATTACTGCTCCGATTTCAAAGAAGAGCTGAGGATATTATCAACAAAAACTGTACCCCAGTTGGTATCATCAAAATTCAAAATAACAAAATGGCGGCCATTTGAAATTTTCAAAAGTGAATTTTCTCAAAATCCACTCCATGAATTTTGTTTTTTTTCCTCTTATTTAATACACAATGAAATGGCTTTTGTTCGTTGACTTTCTTAAAAAGATTAAGAAGTGCGAGGACCTGGGCCACTCCAGTTGATTATTATTAATGATTATTTTTTCTTTCAGATTTGAAAAGTATATTTCAGGCAAGTATTTAGGAGAATTAGTGCGCGTAGTATTGTGTAAACTAGTCAGGGATGGTCTCCTATTCAATGGTGTCTGTTCAGATGAGTTGGTCACACCCAATAATTTCAGAACAAGTTTCGTGTCATTAATTGAACAGTAAGTGCCAAAACCGATACAACGAGAAGTTTAAATTACTTTAAATATGCGAGAACTTTAAATTACTTTAAATATGCGAGAACTTTAAATTACTTTAAATATGCGAGAACTTTAAATTCCTTTAAATATGCGAGAACTTTAAATTCCTTTAAATATGCGAGAACTTTAAATTACTTTAAATATGCGAGAACTTTAAATTACTTTAAATATGCGAGAACTTTAAATTACTTTAAATATGCGAGAACTTTAAATTATTCAAACAACGACCAAAAAGTTTTTAAAGTTTTTTTTTTTTTTTATTATTATTAACGTTTCTCTAACATCTATTGGTCATTTGAGACGGGGGGTTTTACCCTCCATTCGCTTGAAACATGCAAACCGGCTACCCACATTAACCTCTCCCAGCCTCGGTTGGGCCAGAATAATACCCAGTCTTACGGGGGCGTGAACCCACATGGAAACACACATGGTACAACCCTCGCTGGACGTTGCTTAACTGATTGAATGGGAACTGGTGCATTCACTTTTTGAATGATTCGACGCAATTGAATAGTCAAAATGATTAACATTGGCTCATGTTAATGTTATGTTTTTTTGTTCATGTTATGTTTTTTTATTTTCAACTAGCAGGATACCCCCACTTCGCTTGGCGCCTTATAGGCATGGCCGTTTATAGTTTCAACGCCTTTTTTTCGCGATAAAAAGCCTATGTCCTTTCCTAAAGTTTAGTCTATCTCCATACCAAATTTTATCAAAATCGGTTCAGTAGTTTAAGCGTGAAAGCGTAACATACATACAGACAGACAGAGTTACTTTCGCATTTATATATTAGTATGGATAATGAATCTTGGGAATCGTCACGAAAAAAGATTACCTCCTTCAAAATATAATAATTTACGTTTCGAGGTTCGTAGAATCCCAAATTCACGTAAAATCGTTTGTCTGCCACCGTCCATACCCTGTAGTCCCTGTACATCGCACTTTTAACAGTTAGCGTTCACCGATTACCGATTACATACTAAATATCATCTTAATCGGTAAAAAGCTAAGTGACATAAGTGCCCTTCGGGGCGTACGATGTGCGGTGTTCACTTGTTCAGGATAGGGAGAGTGGCGGACATGCGATTTTAGAAACATAAAATATCGATTTTTTTTTTTTTTTTTTTTTTTTTTTATTGTGGGGGCTATTTTTTCAGCTAGTAAAAAAATAAACCCATGTGACACATTAGCAGAGTTTTTGCACAGTATTAAAAATCGACCAGCAGAGTGCACCAGTGGGCTCTCTTTATAAATGACCATCACCATTTATTTACATTCTCATACCGTCTTTGAATACAATTATACAGATCAATACAAAAATCTGGGCGTAACATTTCAGTCAAACCTAAATTTCAACAATCATATACAAGAGATCACAGAAAAAGGCTATAAAAAACTTGGTATGGTTATCGTGTATGCCAAGTACATCTGGGATCCTGATGCCATTAAACAGATTAAACTAGTGTAATAAGCCTATGTAAGATCTGTCCTAAAATAAAAAAAAATAAACCCATGGACACATTGGATCTATCATATGGACACCATCCACCCAGGTTGGATCAAAAGGACTTGAGAGAGTACAATCAAAATTTGTTAGTTACTTGTTTCGAAAATTAAATGGATTCTACCCCAAATTTCTCCACTATATAGAGTACAGTTTACTCTGTGAACATCTTCTTCTGGAACCACTTGAGGCAAGAAGAAAAAACGAGCAATTAAAATTTCTAGAAAATGTCCTTAATAATAAAATATCGAGTCCCTACATAACAGAAAAAATTAAAGTTCCGCAACCCAGACTCAGATCTACAAACGCACGGGGGCAGCTGTTTCATGTAGCACACAGGAGACAGGTTTTCGTATTTAAGTCTCCTATTATCGGAGCCATGGATTTGTATAATGTCATGGATCCAAAGCCAGTCCTCTTCAAGTGACTAAGCAATATACAAATATCATTGATTCAGGGTGTATACCAGACTGGAAATCCTGGAATTGTCAGGGAATTTTAGGAGACTGGAAATGTCAGGGAAAAGTCAAGGAATTTTTCAAATTTTAACTTAATGGCCAATTTTATGCGTGAACATACTTTTCCTGAAAAATTTCGACTGCGGCGCTTATTATCTTTTTCCTCTAAAAATTTGGCATACATGTTCGGGATATGAAGGAAATTTGCTGTATAGTTTTTGGGGTCCCTGGGCCCCATTATTGTGTTTTTTGAAGCCAGATGGGGGAGACCAAATCATAAAAAAGTACACTGGAAAATCCGGAAAAGTAGACTGAAAAACCTGGAAAAGTCAGGGAATTTCACTTTGACGATTTGGTAGACACCCTGANATCTGGAGTGTATTAAATCTTTTGCATTCCTCGTGTTGTAAGAATGTGCCATTGTAGGTAAAAGATGTTTGTTTTTATGAATGAGGAGGCACATATCTAATATTACCTGACCATATAATGTTAATATTCTTTTTGCGTCAGTAATTGCTCTACACTGCTTGTAATATGGAAGTGATAGGGCGTAGACGAATTAATTAATTAAAAAAAAAAATACATATGATTTGACTGTAACCACGCAATTTTATTTTTACAGAGATTCAGTCGACGGTCTCACTCATTACACAGAAAAGGTCCTGGATGACCTCGGCTTAACATACAATGATGATGATATCTTGATTGTTCAACGAGTTTGTCACCTTCTGTCCCTGAGGGCCACACTTTTAGTTTCTATATGTAAGTCCAAAGAAAAAACTACGGCCCAGCACAGTTGTAATGTAGCAGTGTGTCCTCAGATGTTTGATTCTACCTAATAACCTAATACCAGGGGAAGCCAAGCACTCAACAGAGTTTGGCCAAAGACCATCAATACAGCACTGCAAATCAAAAGAAGACCCACATCGTTTCACAGCAATTATACTTATTTTTATGATGGTGATTATTTGGTATATAAATCCTTGCTAAACCCTGAAGTATCTGATCGCTGTCGTCTATGTATGCTGGCTGCTCATGATGTAAATCATAAGCAGCCAGCAACTATTCATCATTCAACTATCCATCAAACCCAACTAATCTAGAGTCGTCAGCATTATGGACAGATCCTGTTGGAGAGGCCGCCTTTCTTGGCCTGGAGACACAGTGAGAGTCGTTGAGAACGTTAACAACAACAACTAGTTGTTTCGCCCGTGCTTCCATACGAGTCTTATATTGCTATTTTAGTTTTTTGAAGGACAATGGAAATTTGGGGAACATAGCTTTGCAGAAACTGTCCTAAAATAAGGACTAAACAGCCACCTAAAACTTTCTTGCTTTGTATTTATATGTTGTCGCGACAAAATTTAAGATATCGGACCGTGACTGTCCGATTTTAGGGAAAAAATTTGAAATTAGGCCGTAACTCGGAAACGGTTTGACATATTTTAGTTCTGATTTTCCTGGGGTTGTAGACCATTATTTTGGGGGGTCCATTCCCATCAATTTTGAAAATATTAACTATTAAATAAATTAAACACTTATAATTAACATGTTATTCAAAAATTTTGAAAATGTCACCATTCACATCAAATAACGTAAGCATGGCTTATCTTACAAATCAATGAAGTTCTTTTCCATTTTCTTTTTCAGGTACTGCAGTTTTGGTGCGAAGGATAGATAGAGATGACGTCACCATCGCTGTCGATGGCTCTCTGTATAAATATCACCCACGGTTAAAACATTGGTTACAGAAATATATTCAGCTCTTAGTTCCTAACAAAACTGTAAGCTTTATCAGTAATATTAAATTTTATTTAGAATGCAGGCACTGGGATATAAACACATTAGGTTTGGTGCAGGGGCGTACACAAGGGGGGGAGGGATGGCCCGCTATAGCCCCCCCCCCCAATTTTGTTTTTGGGATGTCATCAAATGTGAAACGCGAGTGCGGCGAGTGTATATCATCTAACCCTGTGCTTCTTTTTCAATGTCACGCAGAAAACACTTTTTGGGATACTTACATAACAAAGTTAGACATGACGCTGGGTGGACTTGAGTGTGCAAAATCCGAGGACCGCATTCTGGCAATGGATTTGAGTTCAGAATACGTTCCAGATTAACAATCCGGATGTTGCCGGAAGCCATATTGGTCCAATTTTTTTTTATGCCCCCCCATCCGCAGGGGGGCGTGCCGTTTATCTCAAAAATGGTTACTTGTAGGGTTCAAAGAACTCTCGGTAAAATTTGAGCCATCTAAATTTCCTACCAGTTTGCTTCTATTCATTTTTTTCCAACCCTCATAGTTTTCGAGATATCTTTCCACCCCCCACCGCATATTTTTGGGGAAATGAAAATTTACCCTTTTTATCGTTAAATTTTGGTTTGTAGCACCAAAGGCATGGCCGTAAGAACATCAACAGTTTTTGTGAACGCCATTTCTTATATTATAGAAGAATGCAAACCGCAGTACATTCCGATAGTTTTTGATAAAACGACTTCAGACAGAAATGAAGGGTTCTGGAAAAAATGTTTTAAAATGTTTCTGGACTTTAAATGTAATTGATATGCGTGTTTTTTTATTATTTTTGCTAAAATCGACATAAACTCACCCACGGTCGGATTCTATTTCAAGCAAAAGTTTTGAGGCGTAATCTCGATGCATAAAGTTGTAAATCAAATTATCTTATTTTGTGAACGCCAGTTTTTATATTTTGAAAAAATGCAATCCGCAGTACATTTTGTTCCATTTTGATGAGACGACTCCAGACAGTAAAGAAGGGTTGTGGAAAAATTATTTTAATAAACTTCACCCTAGCCCTAAATGGTTTTCATACGAAATATTACTTTTAGTGTGAACATCACACGACATTTTCTATCAAATGAAGGAGAAATTGTTGTATTGGACTGAATTTTTCGATGTCGTTTTGAGGTACCCAGAACCCAAATCTCGTGTTTATATCATTGATATCTAGGTATCTTTTTGTTTTTGACAAAACGTCAAAAAACCAATAACATGGAATCGATTTCAATGTAAAGTTTCGATGCGTGTCCTCATGGGCGTACGCAGGATTTTGCTTAGGGGGGGGGGCGACATTTTGTTTTAAAAAAATCTATTTTATTTACCTTTACATGTCTTATGTACATAGTACATAATAAATCTTTTCTGCGGGGGGGGGGGGCAAAAAAATTGATGAGGTGGTTCTCGTGATGATTCCAAATCTGGGGCGTAATTAGAACCTAAATTTGACATACCTAACGGCGGACAAACGGATTTTTTTTATTCGATTTTTGGATTTTACGTGCCTTGAAACATAGAATATCAAATTTTGAGGGGGGTATTTTTTTTTTTTTTTTCCGTGATGATTCCAAAGGTTCATTATTGAAAATAATAAACCAANATACCCGGTTGGGGCAAAATCATGAAAGAAAAAAAAAATCGTGACGATTCCAAAGGTTCATTATTGAAAATAATAAACCTAAAGGCAGGTACGGTCTGGGCCACCTGGCAAATACCCGGTGGGGGCAAATACCTGGTGGGGGCAAAATCATGAAAGAATTTTTTTTTTTCGTGACGATTCCAAAGGTTCATTATTGAAAATAATAAACCAATACATGTAAAATATGTACGAGAAAATATATATGGGCCCTTGGCTCATCAGGGGGCAAAAATATGTGCGAGAAAAAACGAGTAGGCTTGATTGGCCCCGACTCATCGGCGGCAAAAATATGAAATATTTCCTCCGAATGAAATTGATATGAATAGGCACCAAGTTTAAAGTCTAGCTATTATCGTTCTCATTTTAAGTAAGATATGCGAAAACCGCTAAAAAGCAGCATCAAACCTCCAACAGTATATTCGATTTACACCAAAAGCTTATTTTGCCGTTCATGGCATAAAACTGACGTACATACTAAATTTCAAGTCTCTAGTACTTTTCGTTCTTGAGATATCTTGTTTAAATCTTTGAATAACATGTTAATTATAAGTGTTAAAATATTAACTTTTAAATAAATAAAAACAAAACACTTACCAAAACACTACACGTAAGGATGGAAGTCAACTTCCATCTTTAGACTCGACTAGACTGATGATGAATCGAATGATTAGAAACTAGTTTCTTCATAAATAATTATAAATAGTGTTTTTGGTAAGTGTTTTGTTTTTATTTATTTAAAAGTTAAGATATCTTGTTCACAGACAGACAGACGCACACACGGACCAATGGCAGAAACTGGAGATTTGGGGTCTGGGGACCGCAAAACGTGTTTTGGCATTGAAAACTCGACACCGAAAATTTCAGACCATTACAATTACAATACTTTCCTTTTTATAGGAGAAGGAAAGTAAAAAATGTACTTAACATGGCTTATTTTAATGAATTTAACTTTTTTCCTACACCGTTTGAAACTTATTTTATCTATAGTGTATCTTTCCAGAAATTTTAGGGGGGGGCGGGCCCTATGCCCCCCCCCTTGCGTACGCCCATGCGTGCTCTATGCCTAAAATTGTATGCGGGTGAAGGGGCATTCACACTAAGCAGTGACAGTGCTGCCAAGTAATTCCCGCTGACCTTACGGTGATGCATTTTCATGTGCCGGTCTAGTATAAACAGGTTCCTTCAACTGTCTGGAAGAATATTTTTAGTTTTGTCGGGCGAATCACTTGCCGGTCACAGCACTGTCACTGCTTAGTTTGAATACTCCTTTAAGGAGACAATATGATAGGTGCCTCTGAAAACTCTGAATCATTTCCCAATAATTGCAAGCATGGAGTCATCTAGTTGGTTACTAATATGATGTTATTGTTTCTTAGCTTAACATCTAAGGTCTAAACTTATACAAGACGGGGGTTTATCTTCCATCCCCTGGATACCTACAAACCGGCTTCCCACATTGACCTCAGCCATCGGCCAGTCTGGGTTAGCCTGGGAACAGGCCCGACGAGAGGAGGGAAATGGGGGGAATCCCCTCAGGCCCGGGATTTCCTAAGAGGCCCGGTGAGAAAATTATCATAATGAAATTTTTCAAGTTTTTTTCTGAATAATAAATAAATCAACTTAAAAGTTTTGAAAAAAATTCAAACACACAAAATCAGAAGTTTAGCGATATTGCAGGACACTGATTTTACAATATAGTGCGACCTTTCAGCTTGTACAGCAATCATAAATATTGGTATATTTCGTAAACATTAACATCTGATAATCGAATTATTTGTTGCCAAGAAGCGTACACGCCTTTTCACATCAACTAAATGAATTGCCTACTTTTACTATTATTACTGGACATACGGCGATTATAAGAATGATAGAGGGGCCCGTGAATTTTTCCCCCAGCCCGGATTTTCTGTCTACGGCCCCGAACTTCAGTGATCTAACGGAAACTGGTGTATTCAACGTGCCACAGACAATGGCTAGGCATATATTATATTTATCGCAGTGTTGACATGAGTTTATTTTCAAATTCTTGGAACCCAAAACCCTGATGAATTTATTACAATGATTGTATATCATCGGCATAAATACATAGCTCCCCCAAATCTTCGGTGTTTCAAGAGAAAAAAACAAGTTTACCAGAGGAAACATTGTGCTTTCTATTTCTACGGTCCTGCCCGGGAATACAAGGCCGCCTACTTGTTCCAGATCTAACATTTGTGTCCCGTTTCCTTTGTTACAGTTCAGACTATTACTAGCGGAAGATGGAAGTGGTAAAGGCGCTGGACTTGCATCAGCCATTGCACTGAAACTGACCAGCTTTGGTAATAAATAGTAAACCAAAAAGGACCACCAATGATCAACCTGTGATGATTAACATTAGCTTCCGATGGGGAAACTATTTCATCTGAAACCGCTATCGGCAATATCGTCAGTAGTGACAGTGGATGATTTTATGCAGCTTTGGTAATAAATAGTAAACCAAAAAGGACCACCAATGATCGACCTGTGATGATTAAAATTATTAGTTTCCGATGGGGAAACTATTTCATCTGAAACCACTATCGGCAACATCGTCAGTAGTGACAGTGGATGATTTTATGCAGCTTTGGTAATAAATAGTAAACCAAAAAGGACCACCAATTGGATCAACCTGTGATGATTAAAATTAGTTTCCGATGGGGAAACTATTTCATCTGAAACCGCTATGGGCAACATCGTCAGTAGTGACAAGTGGATGATTTTATGCAGCTTTGGTAATAAATAGTAAACCAAAAAGGACCAGCAATGATCAACCTGTGATGATTAAAATTAGTTTCCGATGGGGAAACTATTTCATCTGAAACCGCTAGCGGCAACATCGTCAGTAGTGACAGTGGATGATTTTATACAAAATGTTACAATCTGACGGTCCAATGGGTGTACGTAGAAAAAATTAAAAAAATCGATTTGTACTCAAAGGTCACAAAAAAATAGCAATAAAGGATGACGGTCCAGGACAATGGAAACTAGGGGAGGGGTATTGGTTTGTGTCCAGCCCCTGTATATTGCAACCTTTTAAAAACAAGATTTAAATGTTTCGCCAGGCGCCTTAGGGGCACGGCTATACAGAGTTTTTAATATTTTCTAAATGTTATTTTACCCGTTCTCGGTTTCGACTCGTAACTCTGGAATGGCTGGCCATACCTTTGCAAAATATGTCCTAAAATAGAGACTAAACGGCCACCTAAAACTTTCTCGCTTTGAGTTGATACGTTGTCGCCACAAATTTTAAGATATCGTACAGTGATTGTCCGATTTTGGTGAATAAATTATAAATTTTGGCCGTAACTCGAAAACGGCTGGACATATTTTAGTTCTGATAATTTTCCTAGGGTCGTAGACTATGATTTTTTTTTTTGTGGNGTATTGTAACAGACAACCCCTCATACATAGGTACACACAAATTTCTGATTTATTCAATTTTTTGCTATCTGCTACCGTTTGGGCTGTGGTATTGTAACAGACAACCCCTCATACATAGGTACCTACATACATACAAATTTCTGATTTATATATTAAGATTCGAGACTGGGGTTTTACACTCCATTTGCTGGAAACTTACAAACCAGCTACCCACAATGATCTTACCCAGCCTGGGCTGGGCCGGAAAAATAGCCAGCATCACGAGGGTGCGAACCCACGTGAACAACCACATGGAACTACTTGGCTGGACGTTGCTCAAGTTCAGTGATCTTACTGGTATATTCAACGTACCATAGACACTGGCTTTCAGCACTTACAGTAATCAATATAAATTTTTTAAGAAATTATATTTCATTGAACAATTTTCCATTTGTTTTTGGGATGCACCTACGTTAGGTAACCAGTGGTGAGCTATAGACCTCAAAAAAATAATGGCCCAGAATGGTCTAATAGTATCCAAAAGAAAAAACGAGATGTCAAAAATGGGCCAGAGTTGGTTTGGTCAACTAAGTTCACCACAATTTTACTGCAAACAACTTCAACTAATCATGAACTGATATCTCCGAGCGGACTCGCACCTAAGGACGCGCAACCATGTGGGTCGTGCTTACATTTAGTCAAATCAGACAAATACTTTTGAAAAAAAAAACATTGTTAGTGAGAATAAATTGCCAAGTACAACGTTGATTGGAAATGTAAATAAAATATTAATTTTTAATATTCTCATGAGTTTGATTTTATTAAGTTTTTTCTTTCCTCAATTCCTCAAAGAGGGGGAAAAACACTTACACCTTGGTCCCACTTGCACAGTGACGTTCGTTTTTTTTTTCTGTGACGTTTATTTTACGTGTGGCATACATTAATATTTTGAAAGAATTCATTTTTAATGAAGTGTACTCGTTAAGAACGTTTTCCTGTCTACATTAACAAATACCACACTTTTTTTTTTTTTGGCTTAACGTCTCTTTATCATCTATTGGTCATCTATGCAAACCAGGTACCCACATTGACCTCACCCAGCCTGGGTTGGGCTGTCATCTCGAAGCCAGCATCTCGAAGATGCGAACCTACTTGATCACCCCAGTGGCGGATTTAGACATTTGCCGCCTGTATGCGGTACAACCTTGCTGGATGTTGCTTAACTTCAGTGATCCAACAGGAAATTGTGTATTTAACGTGCTATAGACACTGGCTAAAATGCCACAATTAATTTTGAGCGTTAAATGGGAGGAGGTGTCATCATGCAAAGGCATTACAGTACCCACTGATGTAGTGAACCATTTTAGTTTATTCTTTTCAATCAGGGCCGCACTCTACTTTTTTTTGGGGGGGGGAGCATTAACAGCCAAGGTGACATTTTGTTGTTGCTGCTGTTGTTGTTTTTGTTGTTGATGTTGTTTTTGATGTTGCTGTCATTTTTGTTGTTGTTGATGTTGTTATTTTTGTTGTTAATGTTGTTGTTGTAACCGGGTGGGGGTCTAGACTTCATGGACCCCCCTGGGTATGGCCTTTTTTTCAATATTGAACCTTTGAAATCTTCCTCGAAAAAAATACCCCCCATCAAAATTTGATATTTTACGCTTCGAGGTACGTGGAACCCAAAAATCAAATAAAATATTTGAAGTAATATCTCAAGTCTGACCTATTGTCACTATGAACGTTAGACATAATTGGATTGAAGAAATTACACCTTCAGATGTATTCAGTGGCGTGTCATGGTTAATTTGGGACCAGACAGATACTATTAATTTTTTTCTGAGCAACTAACCTAACTTAAAATATGATTAATTGAAAGTAGAAGGTTAATTTTCACGATTAAATGGTGGAAAATACGAGAAAACTCACTTTTAAATGTTTAATTCACAATTTTGCTTGAAAATCGACGAAACTTTGGAGAAAGCGCAAGAGTTTTTGGGGAGCGACTTTATGAGAAGAATAAGTTTAATCGAGGCATGGCCGATCAAAACGTTTCCTAACCTCTCGGGGGGGGGGACGTTCATCTAAACGCTTATATTAATAAAATAAACAAACTTGCACTTTTTTCATATTGGTACAACTATGTACCAATAAATACGGAAGAAAAAGTTTTTTTTTTCAAAATAAATTAAAATTGAAGTGAATTAATTAATCTCCCACCCCTAAAATTTAAAAAGCCTTTTTAAATTATATTAAACAACATTTTAAGTTTGTAACTTGCTCCAAAAAAAAATAACAGTATCTGTCTGGTACCGTTAATTTTTTTGGGGGTTGCAAAAAAATTAAAGTCATAGTAGGTATAGAAACAAATTAATATAGATACCACCTACCTCTTTAGAAAGGATACCATACTGAAAAAAGTAAAAAAGAAACAAGTAGGCACCTGGTTTAGTAATTAAAAGCACAGAAATGATACATACAAACAAAGAAAGTACTTGGGGGTTCTCATTTAGTTTGTTGGTGTTCCTTGTTAACATTTAGATGGGTATCTGAAATGATACACTCACCTAAATCTTAACAAGCAACACCACAGAAACAGTAATTTATTGAATGATTGATAAAATAACATGCTCTGTAAGTAATTTATTTAATCAATTTTATCAATTAAATTTAAAACTGTAAAATTAAAAAAAAAAAATTCACACTTTGAAAAACCAAAACATCAAAAAAACATACAACGTTGCCGAATGCGATCATAAAAGTAGTTATCTGTATAGGGTAAAATAAAAATCCCTCAACAGGGTTGATTTTTAAACTCAACTTTCTCGCATATTTTTGTCACGTTTTTAATTTCCTTTGAAGTACTTTTTTGGAATGCGAATGAAGTCAGTTCATTTTATCAAACCGCCTTAGAAAGAGGCTAAAAATAAACGAGAAATCAAGTTTGATTTAAGAGTCTGTTCAGATTTGTCCCGTTACCCGTACGTACTTTTTTATTTTTATAAAGGTTGACACCACTTTGTTCAGTTCGCGGCACTGAATTTTAAAATGTATGGTTATGAGCATGAGGCCGGCCATACACGCAACGATAAGTCTGCGCAGACTTATCCGCGCATACAAATCTGTCGTGTATGGCAGGCACAGATCTGAAAATCGGAGACAAAATCTGTGCAGATCCTGCCATACACGACAGATTTGTCTGCGCAGACTTATCGGTGCGTGTATGGCCGGCCTGAGATAGTACTTTCTATTGGTCGGTTGAAGTTTCGTTGTGCAGCAAGAGTACCATAATACTTGCAATGTAATGTTTCCATGACAACAGGATTTTTTTGTTACGTGCATTTTTTTGCCCGCATCATTATGGAACAAAAAAGGTGCTTGCACCTAAAAAAAATTGTTTACAAAATAGCAGGTAGGCAGATCGCAGTCCATACGATAGGTTCCTAATAGGTACTTATTGCATAATTTTATGTCTCCCTTTTTCTTTTTTTCTTTTGGGGGTTGTGCAACCATGCAACTTCAACAAAAACGCCACTGGATGTAGTTCAAAATAATCGAATTTTATTTATTGGAATAAAGGATTATTCCAACTCACTTCGCATTTTATTTCGTGAAAAATTTGAAAGCAAGATGGCGAAAATGAAGAATTGTGACCCAACTATTTCTTGATTCACAAATCCGACATTTTGTTCTTCACTTTTATTCCCATTCTGATTGGCTGTTCGGATTCATATTTTTTGTTTTGAATTTTTACCTCTTGTGTAAAAATTCAAAACAAAAAAATTGTCACATTGTGGGTTATGAAACCAGGGAGGAGTGTCTGGCCAATTTTTGTTACCAATTTTAACCCAATTAGAGGGGTTAGGAGACGTTTTAACTACCATGCCTGTATTTTTTATGTATATCCGTCCAAAAGGGATCGATGACGGCCAATAAAGAAGGTTGTTTTTTTTTTTTAAAAAAAATCTAAATTTTTTGAGAAGGGTTGCCAGACACTCCTCCCCTATTCCAGACCCATATTTTGAGGTGAGAACGCTCCCTCTAGTGGCCAAATTGGTAAATAAAAAAAGGAATAATCAGCTGTTTTCACAATCTTGCTTCCAAAATTCTTCACGAAATAAAATGCGAAGGAAACCTGAATAATCCTTTATTCAAATAAATAAAATTCGACTATTATAAACTCTAAAGATGGACTGCATAACTCAAATAATATTTTTACTTTCTCTTCCTATAGAAGATAAAGTATTGTAATCGTGCAAAAAAAAATTTTTCTTCAATAATGTGAGTAAGTTTGGTCAAAAATAATCACGAAAATAATTTTGAGTAACCCATAATAAATACCTAAACTGCATTCGTCCATTTTTCTAAAAAAAATAATAACCTAGGTATATGTACCTACTTATATCAACATTTTTTAAAAAATATAGTTTTCCACACTTTTGCAACGCAGCCCCATCAAAAGTCAATTGAAATATTTTTAAAATAGTTAGAAAATATCGAATCTGATAAAGCATACTGGTGGCGAGGTTTCGATAGTACTCAGATTATCATCGTCAGGCCAATGTTGAGTTCTACTCTGAACATCGTAGAGTCAACATCGGCCTGACGATGATAGTCTGAGTACTATTGAAACCTTGCTCGATCTTCACAAGTAATAACATCTCATACTCTGATACCCTCACTTCTACTCTGGACATCGTAGAGTCAACATCGGCCTGACGATGATAGTCTGAGTACTATTGAAACATTGCTCGATCTTCACAAGTTATAACATCTTATACTCTGATACCCTCACTTCTACTCTGAACACCGTAGAGTCAACATCGGCCCGACGATGATAGTCTGAGTAATATTGTCCAAGTATTTAATTTATTTATTATGATTTCTGTATAAAGAAAACGATTTTTATAAACTGTAAGCATTATCAGCATTTTTTTTTTTTTTTTTTTTTTTTCAATTTATTTGTAAAGAAAATAACTAAAAATAACATGACTTTTAACAAAAAAAAAAATTAAATTAATCTCAACACTAGTGTGTCAGTACTTGACGCACTGACGATACAATAATAATTAACAGGCAGCTTGGTCAGATAGAAGTTTTATAGTGTGTACAAAAAGTTACGAAACCAAATTGCATCCAATTGATTCAAATTTTTTTTTTGCTTAACGTCTCTTTAACATCAAGGGCCGTCGTGATTCCCGAAGAACTGGTAAAATTTTTGCTTATAATTTTCTTTTAAGTCCTGTATTACAAGCAACAGAAAAAAACACTTCTAAATTATTATGTTTTACTTAATATCTCTTTACCATTTATTGGTCATTCAAGAAGGGGTTTTACCCTCCATTTGCTGGAAACTTACTAACGAGCTATCCACATTGACCTCACCCAACCCAGGGTCGTAAAAATAGCTAGCATCACGAGGGCGCGAACCTACGTGAACAGCCACTTGATAAAACCTTGCTGTACGTTGCTTAACTTCGGTGATCTTATGAAAACCGGTGTATTAAACGTGTCATGGACTGTGGGTAAATTTTAAGTTTGGTTTATATTTTGAAATAGTTTTAGTCTATTTTATTATTTTCAATAACATGCGCTTCAAATATTTTTAAGGGTGCTCTCAGACAGCCGCATACTTACTGATCTTATTGCATAGCACATATCTTTGCATATATGTAAGGAAAAACAAATTCACATGTTCTTATGGATCGAGCAATCTGCGGACTCAATAAGAACAAGTGTATTTTTTTTTCCTTTCTTATAAAACTCTGCCAATGTGACATATGTATTTTACTGGCTAAAAAAATACTTCTCCCAAAAAATGGTGCATAATTACACCCTAAATATTACCTGCATACCAATTTCAAGTCTCTGGCTCTTACTATTCACTTTTTAGACAGGACAAGTGAAAACTGCTAAAAAGCGGAAATGCCGCCAAAGATACATTCGATTGCACCAAAATGATTCGGGCCATAATTAGACCCCAGATGGCACCTAAGTACCAAATTTCATCCAAATCGGTCAACGCTAAGTGGCAAAAGTGCCCATCACGGCGTACGACGCGACGGACAAACTGATTTTTGGATTCTACGTACCTTGAAACGTAAAATATCAAATTTTAAGGGAGGAGGGGTGAATTTTTTTTGTGTAACGATTCCAAAGGTTCATTATTGTAAATAACTAGCTGTTTTCCCGTGCTTCGCTACGGTTATAAAATTCAACAACAGTTTCGAGATCGCGAAATTAAATCTTTTCAATTTTAGATTTTTGGTGGAACCAACCCCCAGAGTGAACACGGCACCTATTTACAAAATTCAATATTTTACTCAAAAATATTACTTTTTGCACTTCGGAACACCTTCGTATAAAATTTCAACTTTCCCTCTGATCCCGAAGTGATACTTCTTAACTATGGGTTTTTGGTGGAACCGAACCCCAGAGTGAGCATCGCTCTTAGTTAGAAAATTCAATATTTTATTCAAGGATATGACTTTTTGTACTTCTGAACACCTTTGTATCGAATTTCAGCATTCTCGCTCATCCCAAAGTGGTACTTCTCAATTCCGATTTTTCCGTAATTAAAACCGTCCATAAATCGGGGAGAAACCGGAAATTTTCAAATTTTATATTTTTATGGGGTCCCGATATACTATTTTGGGGGGGGGTCCATTCTTGGTCATTTTTCGTTATCTCCTTTGGTTAGCCCAGAAAAAAATTACAAAAAGACCCACTAAAGAGTGTCATTTTTGGCGGTAACTTGCTCCCACTTGAACTTCAAATTTTTTCCTTCCTTATTACGCACCTATATACTAAAAGGGACCTGTGTGCCAAGTTTCAAGTCTCTAGGTTTAGCCATCTCGGAGTCAGTCAGTCAGTATACCAACTGGGCTTTGCGTTTTATAAGTATAGATAAACCGAAAATGTAAGATCTGCGTTAAGATAAGTCTTTTTTTTCTATCTGACAAAAGCTTTTTAAAAAAATTTACAAATTAATATTTTTAGGCCTAACTTATACATTAAACAAACACAAGATAGCTTTTCTTATAAAATAAATTGTAATTAAAATTAATATGATCACTTCTATATACCTAATTTCTAACCTTGTCATTTACTACATCATTTTGGGACCGGTAAACCTGCACCAAAAGTTCAATAATGAAGATAAAGCTTGAGATATTCTTTGAAAAAGTGTTTTAAAACTTTTTTTTCTTTTATCTAACTTCTCTTTAACATCTATTGGTTATTCGACACGTTTTTCGTTGCCGTACCTCGGAAACATTAACATATTTAAGTACTGACCATGATTTTTCTGTGTCTGTGTGTGTGTGGGGAGGGGGGGGCATTCCTACCAACCTACCAATTGTTGTCTGCTACCGTCATGGGTGTGTTTGTGGAACAGATAACCCCAACCACGCACAAAATATATTATTTTATCAATTACTAGCTGTTTTCCCGTGCTTCGCTACGGTTACAAAATTCAACAACACAATTTTAGATTTTTGGTGGAACAGACCCCCAGAGTGAACACGGCTCCTATTCAGAAAATTCAATATTTTACTCAAAGATATTACTTTTTGCACTGCGGAACACCTTCGTATAAAATTTCAGCTTTCTCGCTCATCCCGAAGTGGTACTTCTCAATTCCGATTTTTTGGTGGTGAAAACCGTCCATAAATCGGATAGAAACCGGAAATTTTCAAATTTTATATTTTTTATGGGGTCCTTATATACTATTTTGGGGGGGTCTATTCTCGGTCATTTTTCGTTATCTCTTTTAGTTTGCCCAGAAAAAAATTGCAAAAAGACCCGCTAAATAGCGTCATTTTTGGCGGTAACTTGCTCCCACTTGAACTTTAATTTTTTTCCTTTCTTATTACGCACCTACATACTAAAAGGGACCTGTGTGCCAAGTTTCAAGTCTCTACGTTTAGCCATCGTGGAGCTACGTTGATTATCAGTCAGTCAGTCAGTATACCAACTGGGCTTTGCGTTTTAGAAGTATAAATATCAATGATTTTTTTTTTTTTAATTTGGCTTAACGTCTCTTTAACATCTATTGGTTATTCGACACGTTTTTCGTTGCCGTATCTCGTAAAAATTAACATGTTTAAGTACTGACTATGAGTTTTCTGTGGGGGGGGGGGCATTCCTACCAATTGTTGTCTGCTACCGTTATGGGTGTGTTTTTGGAACAGACAACCCCAACCACACACAAAATAGATTATTTTATCAATTATATCAATGATTTATTTATTTTTAATTTGGCTTAACCTCTCTTTAACATCTATTGGTCATTCAAAACGGGGGTTTTACCCTCCATTCGCTGGAAACTTGTAAACCAGCTACCCACACTGAATTCACCCAGCCTGGGTTGGGCCGCAAAAAAGTGCCGACGATACGTAGTGTTCCCAAGCGATCACCCATCCAAGTACTGACCACGCCCGACGTTGCTTAACTTCAGTGATCTGACAGGAACTGGGGTATTCAACGTGGTATGATTGATATCAATGATTTCTTCGGTGATATAATTTCGGTCTATTAAACATAATATTGGTCATTCGAGACGAAAGTTTTAGTCTCCATTCGCTGGAAACGCTGGAAAATCAAAACAGCCACCCACATTGACCTCAACCAGTCTGGGTTTGGCCGGAAAAATAACCAGAATCACGAGGGCGTTAAAGGGACGACCCATAGATGTTAAAGAGATGTTAAGCAAAAAAAAAAAAAAAAATGAGGGGGGATGATTTTTTTCCGTGCTAAAATTAATTTAAGGAAAATTTTGAAACAAATTCAATTGTTTTAGTTCCATTATTCTGTTTTTCATATTTGGAACTCGCTTGTTGACCAGTCCCATTAAATAATTAAAATAACATCAACAATAATTAATTAAAATAAAATAATTAACTAATCCCGAGTTGAAACAAGAGCCAAATTCTGATAGAACCCGATTTATTTTGGAAGTTGAACTGGTGGACCACTAGAAGTTAAAAGTTTTTCCTTGACGAAAGAGAAAATTAGTTCACCAACCCAGTTACAAATGTTATTTTAATTTTCAATATAAAAATATTTTTTTCCTGTTCTTCTTGAAGGTGAACTATGTTACACGATATTACTCGAAGATATTTGAGGGTGACCTCCTCATGGCCCGACTCCAACTGAACTGATGGTGCTAAAAATATAAAGTAAGTTTCATTTGGCAAAAGTGGGATCAAAGGTATTGAAGTGAATAGAACAGATGAGTGCAGCGCCGACGTGAATTAAAATGTTCTGATAAAATTAATTCCAAAGAAATCCAATAGGTAACACAACTACTTTTTAATTGAATATTCTGGAATAAGAACTGCGAATTTACTTCCCCTTCGAGAATGATGTAGAAGGTTATAGGGTATTGCATAACTACTCGAAATATCTAGAATTTTGGTTTAAAATGTACACAGGGTGTTTCAAAAGGTTATGCAAAAAAAGAAACCACGTATAGTAGAGCCCAAATAAAGGCCACTTTGCTTAATAAACCCCTATAAGGAAATGGACCCCAAGGTAGCTAGGGCCAGGGGCGGATTTGAGGTTATATCATAGGAAGGGGCGCAGCATTTAGGGAGAGGATACTTCCGGAGTGTATGGAATACCCTTCAGACACAGGGTTGGGGCCGCCGCCCCCGGAGAAAATTTTGAATAATTAGAATCGTCCTACGCTCAATTTTTGTGATTTTAAAAGGTCAACGGTTAGTTTTAGACAAGAGCTATTCCGGTCTTTTTTTGTATCAAAACAAGTTTTAGAAGACATGTCATACCTTAAAACACAAAAAAATACGTATCAAAAAGTTTTAGTCATTTTCATGTCATGACGCCCCTATAACTCCGCCCCTGATGGGGGGAAAAGTGCCAAATACTCACCAAAGAAGTATAATAATAATTTGGAGACGTCATGCAAAAAATGAAGTCAATCGCAAAATAATTCGATTTTTAATAATTAGTTTTTGATTTTTAATTGCCAACTTTGAGTGGCTCTAGCTACATTGGGGTCCATTTCCGTATAGGGGTTTATTAAGCAAAGTGGCCTTTATTTGAGCTCTACTATACGTGGTTTCTTTTTATACATAACCTTTTGAAACACCCCGTATAAGGGAGCTGCGAGTAGAAACCGAGTCTGTTTTATAGTTCAGTTCAGAGAGTTAATTTCAAGTGATTAAATTGTGATTTTTCAGTATGTGTATGACGCAGTTTTCTCGTGTGTTTTGTATACGGTTTTTTAGAAATTAAACCGTATACGACTATTTGTTAACCTTTTAATTCAAGTCGGTGCTGCACTCATCTGTTCTATTTACTTCACTGGCAGTGGGATCCGAACCCACGCCCACGCGAACCCTAAGTCTACAACACTATTAACATCAGAGAAAATAGGGAAGGCAACGGGAAACCAACCTATACATCAATTAATTTCTGAGACAAAGTAGTCGCCCCGAAATGGAGGACTACTGCAAACCAGTTGTTAACTGTTGACTTAATGATGATGAAAACAGTAATATAAATTCTAGTAGAATCGCCCCAAATCATCAGTCAATCACTTTCACTGTAAGGGTGCTCGCAGACAGCTTATTACTTACTGATCTTATTGCATAGAACATATCTTCGCATATATGCAAGGAAAATCATATACACATTTTCTTATGGGAGTCCGCAAATTGTTCGATCTACGGACTCCCATAAGAACATGTGTTTTTGTTATTCCTTGCATATATGTGAAGATGTGTGATATGCAGTAATATCAGTAAGTATGCGGCTATCTGAGAGCATCCTAATGAAGTTAACATTTTTAATTAAATTCCTTTTTCAAAGTCTAAAGGCCTAAATAAAGTAAGGACCAAAGGGCAAATTGACTAAATAAAGTCAGGTCCAAAGGGAAAATTGACTAAATAAGGTCAGGTCCAAAGTGCAAAATGACTAAATAAAGTCAGGTCCAAAGGGAAAATTGACTAAATAAGGTCAGGTCCAAAGGGAAAATTGAATAAACAACGTAAGGTCCAAAGGGCAAATTGACTATATAGGGTCAGGTCCAAAGGCCAAATGGACTAAATAAGGTCAGGTCCAAAGGGCAAATTGATGAGCATACAACATGTGAATCCCTTCCTAAATTGCATTCAAGAGGTGAATCCCTTCCTAAATTGCATTCAACATGTGAATCCCTTCCTAAATTGCATTCAACATGTGAATCCCTTCCTAAATTGCATTCAACATGTAAATCCCTTCCTAAATTGCATTCAACATGTGAATCCCTTCCTAAATTGCATTCAAGAGGTGAATCCCTTCCTAAATTGCATTTAACATGTGAATCCCTTCCTAAATTGCATTCAAGAGGTGAATCTCTCCCTAAATTGCATTCAAGATGTGAATCTCTCCCTAAATTGCATTCAAGAGGTCAATCCCTTCCTAAATTGCATTCAAGAGGTGAATCCCTTCCTAAATTGCATTCAAGAGGTAAATCCCTTCCTAAATTGCATTCAACATGTGAATCCCTTCCTAAATTGCATTCAAGA